>JAULBW010068002.1:0-156044 GCA_032358265.1 Vaucheria bursata
GAATGTCCTCACTTCTATCAACACAGTTAATGTAATGTACTTTTGATTCTTACTCGTTGTCTTTGCATTCATAACACCCAGTCCCTTAGTTTCATCTACTTTTGTCCTTTCATTCCACCTACTTTCTACCTCTCTACCAAATCCTTTCTTCTTCAAGAAGATCTTACTCTCTCTGGAATGACTTTTGCTTTTGCTTGATATATCATTTTTAGAAGTACAGCTACAACAGCCTTTGTACTCTTTTGGCATTTATACTTTCTTCTACCAATGCAATTCCCAATTGCTGCAATCCTCCTACTACTTTTGGGGCAAGCACCTAAGCTGCCATTTTTAGCTTATTTTCTTTATGGATCTATACTGCTACTGTTTTATTATGTACTGCTGTTTGTCAATTAGATGTACTGCTTATTAAGTGGAGGAGAGAGTTGGGAGTAATGACTATTTATTAAGCTCTTTGGGTAGTCTTTTTTGTGTCTCTTTCCATGTAAGTCTCTACTCTCTCCATTTACACAACTCTGTTAATATGTACTGCTTTACTTGCTTGCTTTCATCCAGCACTTCCAATTTCTCATTCTTTTACTTTTTCTTACTTAAGAAACGCTATTTCTAGAGTGCAGTTGTCTCTGGTAAAATTGTCTTGAATCAATTTATTTTCTTTCAAATGCAGGCAGCAATGAACTTATTAATTAAAAAGATATTAGAAAATAAATTTTAATCTTCTAGTAGAAAAAAGGATTCTTATATTACTATTTCCTCTCCGTCTTTGCCATTGTTTTCATACATTCATACCATCTACCTGTATTTCAAATGTCGCAATCCTAGTATCATGATGTCTTCTTTTCTCTCTCCCATGTGCACTTCCAAATAGAGACATTTAATACAGTATTGGCAAACAAGCAAGTTCATTTTAAAGACAGGTTTTTTATTGATTCTGTTGCATCAGCAAAAGCAACACTTTACATGAAAAATTAGAGCTGTATGCTCACTACAAACCTACCCAAACTGGCACTGCCGATAAATGAAAACATTGGGTTTTAATGTGTTTAATTAGTTTATTCGACCTGAGGCCGATATTTTAGCCGAAGAAAATTAGGTTGTACATATCTAGTATTTTAGACGAAACCAATGCAGAGTCCGCATAATGAACTTTGCAGTGATGATAGCGAAACTCTGTCCATGCTTTGCCAGCAAATTAAAGGTCTGGGAGCTTGAAAGAGCAAGGGAAGTTGAGCGTGAGCAGCTACGAATAGGTATCACCTGTTCCAGGAAAAGTTCTATGTTTGGATTTGGCTCAAGAAATACATCAGTAAAAGTAAGATTGAGTCCTGATTCAGACGGAGTCTTAATGTGGCAAAAAGAAACAGAAGAATCGGATGCAGTAAACTCTTGGTATGAAATCGACATGATGGATATCAAGAATATTGAATTAAGAGGTTTGGCAAATAATTTTATTTCTCGTTAACTTTTGCCCTGCACTAATATCATAGCAATATTTTAGGTAAACTTCTTGATCGATAAATTTTGAAGTTTCTTGTTTCGCTTTTTTACGGATGGTTATCTTATGAAAGGTTGTGCCAGCCCCCTTGAAGTTTGCGTTCCTTATGATCCTTATCAAGAAATGACTGCTGTTTATGTTTCCATCAATTTTAAACATTTTATCTTTCGGAATCTTTTTTGTTTTGAATTCGTGATTACAATGTTAAGTGTTTATTACCTATCAACAATTTTTGCACATTTCAATTTACATTTTTATGTTTTAATTACTATAGTATTACTTACACTATCCAATGTAATCTATATTTAAATCTAAATCTTTTTCAGATTATTCATTACAGTATTATATATTTTAAAATATTACATGGTTTTAAAGGTAATCTCGGATTCGCACTTATATCAAAAAGAGGTGATCTCCTATTGGAACTTGAGATTAGTGATACAATAACCTGCTCTGCATGGGTGAATGCCTTGGCACATTTGATTGAAGATATAAAATTAAAACCTAATGAATCGTCTGCACAACAATCATTAATTGATCGCGCCAAAGAAGCAGCCTCGAAACAAAAATATTACATCCAGAGATCAATAGAATTGCAACAACGGAAAACTGAGGCTGATATTAGGAAAAATAAATATATAGAAGAAGCAGGTGGATTGAAATATACAGCTATTGCAATGTTGAATAGATAATTTAATAAAACTGTTTGTGTAATCCTCCCTCTGATTTTTGTTTAGACATATTTATTAGTTTAGAAAATCACTGTGTAGTTTATTGAAGGGAATGCATCAACAAAAGGAATATTTAAGAAGTAGAACCATAACGAATAATTGACAACTAGCAACTATCACTATCATCACTATTCATAACATATCGACTAGTTCGTTTCCTATGTGAACTAGAATTTTTCAGTTTCATATTGCTTTCATAAATTTGATTTTTCTCAGAATTGGTAATTTGGACACCTCTCTTTTGACATGGTCGTAATTGCATCACAGTGCTGCTCGTCATTTCTAAATTCAAATTGTGTTCATTAGATTTATCACAGTAGGTTTTATCATCACTGGACGAAAGATTTTCGTCATTTAAACAAGACTCATTTGATTGGTCATTGTTATCTAGAAGCAATGCAGCTAAAGCCTGGGCAAGTTCGTACAGGACCTATAAATTTAAGCATTGGCATAATAATTGTTAATTATGAACAACAAATGCCATGAAACTTATGAATATCCTATTTACCTGTCCATTTGCTTTTTTTAACCCTTTTGTGCAGCTCACTAGATGCTTACGTAAAAATCGCAATGCACTCTTTGACTAGGACAAACAAAAGCATAAATATTCCAATTTTAACTTTATGTGAACTAGTTCGAATCTTGTACTTATTGTTAATCAATTCAGCAGTAATGAGAGGAATGTGATAGTGTTATATTGAATAGCAAAATCAATGGTATTCCAGTGAAAGTTAAAAATGAACCTGAAATTGGCGAAGTGTTGGTAAAGATGCTTCAATCGTCTCGATTGTTTTTGCTGTAGGTTGTAATAAACTGAGCAATTTTCCCACATGTTCGCCACTTTGTTGATCAGAGCTTTTGATCATACGAGCTAAAACTGCTTCTGTAAATAATGAAATATTTTGTTTTCTTGCGCCTCCAGACTTATCTTCTAATACAGATAAACAGGCCATTACAGCACGTAATCGCTTTTCCGTTTCATCTTTCTGAAATAAACATGTATCACAAAATTTAGAATTAAGATTCATGTTGAACAACAAAATATTTAATATATGTTTCAGTACAGATATCGACTATAAAAATATGTGCAAAAAAGTACTCAAGCATTTTGTATTTTAAAGTGAATTTGCATCAATGGAATGAAGCCAAATGATAATATTTCATGAATGCAGACAAACAAAATGGTACAATAAAATTGTTATGAAAATGATGCTGCAAACTTATTTTCAAAATAATGCATTAAATCAAAATATATTAATGGATAAATGGCATAGCATGTATGTATAACCTCAATTTCATCGATTGGAGCGAAGTACATCTCAAGAATCGCTATTCGAAACGCGGAAGGTTGGTCAATAAAAAGTTGTTTCAAATACTGGAGTACGTTGCTTTTCATCACAATGTCCGTATCAGCAGCATATCGGGCCAATTTGTAGATCTAAAATCAAAGTACATGTAAGTAAAAATACTGCACATGTGAGAAATGTGCACAAAGCTCCATATTCAGCGTCTAATACCTGAACCCCTTTCAAGCGCGATGTGCGCAAGAGAGCAAGAACTGATGCAATTGCTCGATGTCGAACAATTTTTGGGGACTTTTCATCCATTAAATTATATAAATCTTGGCCTTGCTCATCCTTTGCAAAGCAAGCAGACCAAACTTGAATTGCTGCACACCTATAAATAAAGGAAAAAATAAGCACAGGAAGGTTGTTAAAAATAGTGTTATGATTTCTCTAGTGCCATAAACTTCCAGAAAGTAAGCGGTAAAACCGTTGACAATATTGCTGGTCTGAGATCTTATTTGAACAAGTTAGCTAATTATGTTAATGTCTGTTCTACTTTTAAAAGCTTGTAAATGCAATAAATCTACACTGATGCGTTTTTCTGCTCACCTAACTATATCCGGTTCCTGCACATCCCCAGCCATTTTGATGATGCCCAAAAGTTGATTTTTTCTTAACTCTGAGCTCAGTTTTATGAATTCGCCAAGTGAAAGCACTGCAGCTGCTCGTAAAGAGAATATAGTGTCATTGCTATTGTATTTATTCTTTCCTTCTCCATCAGTTAAAGTCAACAAGAAGGGCAAGTAGCAGCTAAGTAGTCCATCTTTTCCAACACTACACTCTAAAGCTTTAGAAACTTGTAACAAAAATTCTTCTTCGGTTCTGTTTTTCATTGCTCCCAAATCATCGTCTTTTTCAACGCACTCTACATTGCATTAAAACAAGTTGATTTGTTCCTACAGTTCTAAAAACAGAACTTGTTGCATTATTTAAAGTAATAATTTTTTACCAAATCTCTTGGCTGTGATGGAATTAAATTCTAACCGCAACTGTTCCTCTAACAGTCTAGCTTGCTCTTTTGCTAAGACGCCAACAAGTCTCACATAATCACAAGCCCTGAAAAATTTATTCCGTTGAATTTGAAAGATTTATAAACATGTTAGAAAAAAAGTACAACAAGCTATGTAGTAATAGGTTATCTATTTGTAAACGCAATTTAATGCATCAATGAAAAGTTCTGCAACATAGTTACAGAGGTGAGAATATTCAAAACCTGCTCATATCCACACAATGTCTTCCAAAAGCACTATCCTGCAAATATGCTAAGGATTTCAGAAGCAACTCTCCACTTTTAGGTAAAACTAAGGCCAATCCTACTGCACTTGAAACCAAACCATGCCTCAGTAGTGAATGAGGGAAAACGAGTATTTCAATTTCTTTGCATTGTTCAAAGGAGAGAACATTACTTGTTACAAGAACTCTAAACAACTCGAGTAATGGCTTAGCTAGCACATTGCTATGGTCTTCATTAGATATGACTAAAGAAAGCTCCATTTTTAGCCATTCAAACCATGATTTCAAGGTTTCAGATAGTTTAGTGAATGCAGCAAGATAGGAGATCGCTTGAAAAATCCGGAATTTTTCTTTTGTGAATGCAAACTTGTCAGTTTCTTCCCTATATTTGGCAGATGCACAAAATAAAATGCCTGGAATGAATATTGATTTACAGTTTCATCATGAAATGTCTACAATGATGTAATGTGATGTTGACAATAAGATACCTGACTTCTTCAGTACTTGAAAAAAATTGAAGCTTTTCTAGCACTTTGTTCATTAGGGTTGAAATTTCCGAAAAATTTAAAAATTCTAGCAGAGATTTTAGAGAAGGCTTCAAAGAATCTGTAATGCAGAAAAGTTAGAAATATTATATTATGCTTTCACTTTCAAGTCATGCAAAGTAAAATATTGTATCAAAAATATAGTACCTTCTCAAAATGCATGTTAGTAATAAATGCTAAGGAAAGACATACCAATTCTTTTAATGTATGATGATACCATGTTTGTACCTTTACAGCAACATAGATCAAGAAAAAAGTCAAATCCGCCTGAATAACTCTGGCTAATCTCTTGGTAAGATTTTTTATCATCATTGAGAGACTCAAGTACTATCGTTTTTACAACATCCCGTGCAGCTGTACTTCCTTCACAATCTCGAAAGCATTGGAGCATTTTGCTAGCATTTACAGGAATTATTGGCAAAACTAATACCTTAAAAATGGGAAAGCATACACGCTGAAAATATTTCAAAAAAGCCAAAATATTCTTAGCCATTGATGTTATAATAACAATAGGAAATTTAAAAAATGTTAGCACCATGAGGACACAGCATAGCCCTACTGGATCCTAGACTTGATATAAGATATGACATTGGCAGTATATAAGTACATTCAATGTAATATTGGAACACAAAGCAAACTCATATGAACAAACATACTTCCTTTGCAAGCATCAACATACGCATGCTTGTCCCAGAAGTTTTTAGCACATTGCAACACTGCTTAGATATTATCTCCACTAAATGGTGTGGTACTGATGCAGACTCCTTGAGGACTGGTCGGAGACAAGAAAGGACCTTAGATCTGTAAAAAATTTGCCGGAAATAAATATTTTTACCAGAATTTAGTTTTAGACTATATTTTCATCAATATCAAATAAGCACCAATCGATCTCATAAATACTTACTTTACTGCCTTGGACTCATCATTTATAAGGCTCCAAACAAGACTACCAACCAAGGTAGGAGTAGCAGCCTAAAGTAATCGAATAGCCATCAAATTGAATCAATCTTTTATCAATTCAAACAAGGAATGAAGATCAAATTTATCAACATAAACTCTGATGCATGTAGCTTTGCTTACCTCTGATAAATGACATTCCCGTAGAGCATCAACTGCAGCACATCTTAGAGCAATATCTTTATCATGTTGAGCCACGTGTATGATAATGCCAATGATTGATCTTGTGTCAAGATCTTCTACCCCCTTTTCAGAGTTGTTCATACACATGCCAGCCTCTAAGCAGCAACAAAGGATTTCCTGATAATTGTTGAAATATATCAAGTTGATAATTCCATGAATTCAAATGGAGGTATATGATTCCAAAGTAAAGAATAATTTAGTGTACCAATGCAAGCTTCCGGCTTTCAATGTTCTTTGAATTTGATAGTTTCAAAATATTGCCATTGGCTAAAACAGCCATGAATTTTGGTGAATTTGAGCAAGCATGATGCAGGAAGCTGGTAATATGCTTCACTGATGGAGTTGCTGTAGCAGTTGCTGAGACAGTCACCTCTTCAAGCAAAGTATTAAGAAAATATAGAGAGTGAGCCGCAAAACTCGGTTCCTCCTCAACTTTATTGCAAATTACCTGAATTATTTTAAGAACCAAAATATTTTTGACAGTTAGAATATCATTGCTTGACTGTGAAGATATTATTACCTCCAAAATCACTTCTCCAACAGTTTCTGAACATGTGGGCACATGTAAAAGCGGTAAGTACACCTGCGGTGGTTGAGGCAAAATTGACATAATTCGAACCAAATGATGCCGTGAATTTTTTCCCTTTACAATAAGCTCAGGAAGCGGGAGAAATTCGAGCACTATCTCAAGAGATTGCTTCGCGATAATCGTTAACTCTTGACAATTGTGAATGTTCTTATCAAATTCATGTTCTGAACCTCCCAGGTCGTACAACTTTCTGCTTAGTAATTCAAGCATCTGAGCAAAAATCAACATGAGAAATTCTAAATTTGTATAATTTTGATAATGACCTTCATACTACCTGAGTCTGCAAGTTTCGTATTGCAGTAGAGGACTTCTTCGATTCGGCAGACTTTCTAGCGAAGTCAACACATGGCAATATGTCTCCTTCATTTTGATTGCTGATTAATGTCTTCATTGCAATTTTTCCAAGAGAAATTATATCGTGATCCTGAGATGGCATCGTTTGATCTCTAATAATGGAATCTTTAAAAGATTTAATGTAGAACCAGAAAGAATCTTCTGTTAGAATCATCCAGACTAGATTTAATCTTCAACTTGATGTTTTAACAGATCTTCGAAAATTTACCTAGTTAGAAATACAAGAAAAAATTCAAATAAATTCAGATTTGTTATGGGATAAAATAAAGAAATGATAAATATATCAGAGTTCTATGAATAAAAACACGCAATGAGCTTAAAATTAATTGGTTGGGCTTTTGGAGTAGGAATGGTTTCCGCTGGAGCAGGAGGGGCTTACATGGTAATCTGTGTTAACATCAACGCAATCAGCCTAAAAATGAGAAAAAAATCCTTTCATCTAGAATCATTTTGGCATATACTATGCACTTACAACAACTAATTTTTGAGTAAATTTTAAGTTTGAGAGAGATGAAGGGGTACGAAGAGCATTTAAGATGTACGGATCCTTTGCTCCAATCATAATGTCCTATAGAGCTCTAGAAATGAAACATTCACTCTTAAAGCCTTCATCTGAAGAAGTTGCGGAGGAAGAGTGGAACAAATTGCATTCAAAGTATGTTATATATTTGATCTTTATTTTATATGTAATTCAAGAGAAAATATTAGACGGATGCCCACACTGCGCTGAGAATGCACCGACATTGAAAAATTTTAGTACATTATTTATAATTCCATAACTAGAAATCAATTAATGATGTTAATTAACATTTAAATATTTTTGTGTTACAACTAAATTTCATATAAATGAAAAATGTCGACCCTGACACTGGTGCATCATTATTTTTAATTTGTAAAGCCCTAGAAAGTTGAAATGTTTGACCAATTTTTAATTTTTTCTAAAAATTCTTAAGTAGTCATTTTTTATCAGTGCCCTCTTTCCTCCTCTACATCATTTTGCTTCAATTTCATTTTTCTTTTTTATGGGAGCAGGTTTGCAGATGAAGTGCTTGACACAATAAGAAGCTTGAAAGGATTCTATGTAAAATACGGCCAGGTTTTGATATATATATTTTTTCCTCATTTTATAAGTTTTGCACAAATTTGATATATATTCAATTCTTGATTTGATTAAGGTCTTAGCTGGCCGGCCGGATCTTTTGCCAGAGATTTATGTTGAAAAATTACGTACTCTGGAAAATGCTGTCCCTCCTATGTCTAAAGAACAGGTTTAGTTTTTCTATTCAATACTAAATCATAAATATTGTACATGACTAGACTATATTTAATCATTGTAATTATTGGATCATTATTGTTATTACCTACTTTATATATATATATATATATATATATTTTGTATATGCATTAGAAAGCATGCCATATTGGTTTATTTTGAAATTATTTAGTAATGTTCATGAGACTGGAGATTTTCAAATTTGATTCAGCATTTATTTTTTTGATGAACAAAATGCTGTTCGCATTGATTATAATTGTATTCTAGGTTCATGATGTTGTAAAGTCTTCTATGAAAATTAAAAGTATTTCGGAGATTTTTTCGGAATTTTCTGACAATCCTGTTGGAAGTGCATCAATTGGTCAGGTACATAATATTCAATCATTGCAGGAATATAATAATGTAACTATTAATTTATCTCAAGTTATTCCAAATCTAAATATGCTATGTATATGGATAACATATATAATACTTATTGCATGATACAATGATATACTTGGAATTTTTCATGAAAGGTTCATAAAGCTAAGCTGAGAAAGGCAGGAGAAACAGTAGCTGTTAAGGTATTCATTATCAGGCGTGCTAATACTTAAAATGTGTCATTAGTATTGTAATTCAAAAGTGTAAGTAACTTGCTTTCATGAATTTTTTAACTTAACTATTTCATAAGCTGAAAATAAAAATATATTTTATGTTTATTTTTTGTCAACTATATTTTATCATTTTGGCCTTAATAGAATTTTTCATTTGTTTACTATAATAAACAATGAAGTTATTACATGTAAATTTTTTATATTTAATATTTTCAGATTCAGTACCCAGATGCAGAACGACTATTTCGGAATGATATCAAAACTGCTCGAGGGTATGAATTCGAAATACTTTTTGTTGATTGCTATATGCTTAAATTGAGTAAAAAAATTAATTATTTTTTCTTTTGGAAAATATTTGAATTGCAATGTGGCTGAGAATCAATTCTAGCGATTCAATTGATGCATTTATCGGTGTATTATTTTTAATGGTACTTCAAGCATTTGAAGTGTAGAATAATTTTCAATCGACACATGGTATATTTTTTGAGAAGCCACATTTTTGCTCATTCACTCTGTTCCTTCACTGAATACTTTAGTAGATAGCAATATTCTCTTCTGAGTTTAACTGTGGCTTGTAGTTACAGCAGTATATTTGCTTACTTTTCTGAACAGTGTAAAAATGAAATTTCAAACATTCTCAAATATTTTGTAATATCTCTTTATTTTTTAGGTTCTGCCGAATATTCGCTCCAGAGCAATTAGTTGTCTTTGATGAAATTGAAAAACAATTCATGGGTACGGTTGGATTTATTTTTCACAGAATTTGCTTATAAATGCTGTCAAATATGTCTTTCATAGAATTTACTTATAAATATTTTCAACAGGTGAGTTTGATTATCGTAAGGAAGCTGCACAAATGGATGTGATACGAGGAAATATGAAAATTTTTAAAAAACTTATAGAGGTTGGTTTTATTTGTTGTGAATTTGTACACATTAATACAGATGCATCTTTTTATATTATTTTAATTATATATGTATTTTTTTGCTACTGTACATCAATAGCCGCACCTCCACATTTGTATATAATTATGATTTTATAATATATGTATATTTTCTATATAAACATATGTATCAGTATTTATGTGTGCATGAGTGAAATATTATTAACTCATTTATAATATTTTTTTTATTTGGTATATTTTTTATTCGATTAGAACTCGATTGAGTATAAAAAGCAAGAATAATTAACCTTCAATTCTTAGAAGTATCAATGACGAGCTTAATTAAAAAGCTATTTTTATGTGTTTTTGTACTTCTTTTTATGCATTTTATTTTGTTTCATTTCTCATTAATGCTTATATCAGATTCCGAAACCAATTATGAGCTTGACTACGAAAGAAATACTTGTAATGAAATTTTTGGAAGGGAAAAAACTATATGATGCGGTAAAGGAATATGGAGAGCAACATGCAGCTCGCCAGGGCAAAACCTTCAAGGATTTGGGTAAGCCTTTGAAGGACATGAATTCTTTCTAGAAAATAGAAGTATTAACAGATTGCTTTCATTTTTTATTAAAATTAATATTTATTTCGGTTATTCTAACCCATTGAGTTTTATGGTCTCAAATTTAGAGACAAGTTTTGATAGCAACATTTTTGAAATTTTGATGGGCAAACGTAATGTAGAGTTTGTAATACATTCATTTTGATCGCCAAGATTCAAAAGAGGATATTTAAGTTTCTTGGACCAAAAGGTTAGATGTTTTTTGTATTTCTGTTTGATATCCAATCATGTCATGATGTAATAGAGAGAGAAATGCGACAGAAAATAATGGATGAAGGAATGCCGCCTAAGTATTCAGGACCTTCGGCATCAAAGGTATATTTGGTTTTAAATTTAGTATTTATTTGATCAGTATAAAAAAATTCATATAATCAGATTAAGAGATGATTTTTTTAAATTTGAGAAGACATGAGAAGAGCTTGTGAAGCTATATGTTCATAACCTGTAGGATAGTTGATGATAGAGTACAGAATTGCAGAAAGAATGAAGAAACGACAAAATATAGAGATAGTTTACCTCGAAGCACACAATTTTACTTCAACTGAATATTGTCCTCAAAACTATTATTCAACCAATAGTAGCTAGAATACTGTATAAATTTATTCAACATACTAAATTTTATGCCATACTAGTATGCATCGAAATATTTACAAATATTCCACTAGACGTGACTAGCGATTTATCCACATTTATATGAACATACAGTTTATGTGAAATATAACTGTTAAAAAAATTTCTACACAATTTTTATATTTACAGATCGAGATGTATCGCAAGACATTAATACTAAGAAATGCATTCCTGAATGCCCCACGTTATGTGCTAAATGGAGCCCTGCACTGGATCGCACCTTCAAAAAAATTAGCTCTTTATAAAACCGAAATACCGCTAAACGTTGCCTTTATCATGGACACACTTATGAAAGTACACGGTCATCAAATTCTGGTTGATGGCTCGTTTAATGGTGATCCACATGTAGGTTATGTTAAAGAAAACTTAGAGAAGTGTCCATCTTTTTATTGTATATATAGATTTATTTGTTCCAAAAATCGTATTAGCAACTAAATGTGTTCTCACAAATTCATTAAAAGTTAAGTTATTTTTGTAGGAGTAAAATTGATTGAAAGTATTGTTTTTGTTTTAACAAGAAAAGATAGTGGATTTCTTAAATATTTTATGTAGTTTATTGCTTGTTAATAAGTAAGAAGGGCAAGAAAGGTTTCTTAGTGGAGTCAGGACCGGACAGGTAGAATTTCTCAAAAAAAAGTTTTGAATAATGATAGAAAATTATAATATGATGAATCTGACCCGCGAATTACTTCATTGATAATACATAAAAGAGTGCAGTATTTTCAAATTTGTGAAGGAAAAAATAATTTGAACTTTCATCGTTAATGCATAAATTAGGCAGGAAATGTTTTATTGCTTTCTGATGGCCGCCTTGGTTTAATTGATTACGGTCAAGTTAAGATGCTTACTGAAGAAGAGCGTCGTCACCTGAACAAAGTTATAGTGGCACTGGTGAGAAACATGCATGCAAGTATCGATATATATATATATGTATATATGATAGAATTCTATTCAATTAATTTTTCAACAATTTTATATACTCATTGATATTATATACTTTTGAATTGAATGATACAGGTTGACAAAGACAAGAAAAAATTAAAAGCCTTAGCTATTCAGGGAGGTTATAGAAGCAAGAATTTTGATGAAGATGTCATCTATACTATGACAAGATTTGCTCTAGATACTGATGGACCGGAGGTATGGCACTCTATCGAAATCTCTTTTATACTATTTTAAGTGTAATTATGGCTGGTTGCCTTCATATTAAGCTAAAATAAACATTGATAAATAAATTTTGGCAGCCAATTTTACTAAAAAATCTTGAATTCATCACGGCTTTGTATACTAAACCATTTAAATTAATTCCATCGAAAAACTTATTTTTAATAATTATTTTGACATGTTATTAGTTTAAATTAAGATGAACAACAAAAGTCCCTTTAGTTAGCTAGGATTGGACTGGGAGATTTATTTTGTGAGGTTCTACTGTTTATACTATTCTATTTATACTATTCTATGAATAATAAGAAATACTTTTAATTGTTGTTTGCATAGTGGCAAACGATATTTTTTCAAAAAAGATTTAATGATGTTCTTTTTTCCTAGGTATGCGGAAATCTTAATATACAGCAATTCATCGATGAACAGGTAAATATTTTTCCTCATTATGTAAATATGCATATATTTAAAATAACGCATATATATTTGGTTCATAAAAAGAGAACAGTATTTTATATCTAAAAAATCAAAATACTTCAAAAAATTAGTCTAGATTTGCTTCAATACTTTCTAGTGTTTCAAATATAATTTATCGATTCTCGTGTAAAAATATGTAGATAAAAGGAATTTTAAAATTATATTTTACGGCTTTAAATTAAAATTTGTCAATTCATTCTTGATGCATTTTTATAAAGTAAACTAATTCACTTATAGGTGTATTGCATTATATATGTATTGTTTAATAGTGTATTGATTTGTCAGTATCGTCGCGATCCGTGGAGCAGTGCTGACCCTAGAATTATCATGCCTATTCGAACAGCATTTATGCTACGAGGCATTGGATTAATGTTAAACCATCCTATTGCAGTCACAGATTACTGGGGGCCTATTGCCCGAAAAGAGATTAAAAAATAATTTTGCAATTATACTTTTCTACATAAAAGTAGCATTAAATTTAAAATACTCCATTTCTTTCACTTCAATTTCTTGTTTTGGCTTCATTTTATTATGCATTTACATTGTGGTAAAATATTTGTGATGCAGAATATTTAGTTTATTGAGATTTTAATGCTTTAGCTTTGTGGAATGTAATGAGATAATGTTACCGGTCACAAATAATATAGTAAGGATGTATAAATTAAAAGTGATGAAATATTTGCATACGCAATAAAAACACCATTGAAATTATAGAGTAACACGAAAGATTGAATGCATGTGTACAAACATTTATTTATGTATTCGAATATACAATCAATTACTGATGCACTAATATGCAAATTTATATATATATAAATATGTTATATGCATATGTTCCAAAATGTATAGACCTTATTTTTCAGCTATACTCGAATATAAATAAGTAAACAAAAGCACACTATGCATAAATTTGCATAAAAAATAATGTATAGTTCGATTGGATAATTACATATAAACTTTAAAAATATATTTTATTGCCCAAAGTTATCGAGAAAATTGATTTGTAACGTCCATGCTGGTGGGCCAATAATGTGATGATTTCTTCAATTCGTCATGTTTTTACATGATATACGTGGCTTTGGATGTCTTCTGCTATCTATACAATTTTGCACATGGTTTGTTATGATAAGTCCAGAAGTCCCAACATTTCATAGGTTATTCTATTGAATTTTTACACTCTTTTGTAAGAGTCATATATTGATATTATCATGTTTATGTTAAGAAGCACAAAAAATTTAATTGTTCAAACATGATAAATTTATTGCCATAATTCGTAGAAAAGCTCAAATTATTGATTGAAAGGTAATATATTTATATATCATATTTTCAATAGATTAGATAGAAAATATTCTTTTGGTATATTGCATTATTTTTTTTAAAGCTTTTTTGTGTACATGTTTTGAGTAATACATCATAAACGCTTTACATATTTCAAGCTATTTTAATTTACATCTAGATGAACATTCTACATTATTATTTAGCTACATTCTATGCCAGTATGTAGCTGATGACTTACTGACTAGTTGGATTAAAAGTAAGAAAAATCGATATTTAATACTAAAAAACAAAAGTGTCCAATGAATGCATCATTTCTGATCGTCCAATCCCGTTCTATTAACTAATTTCCTCAGTTATTCTTTTTCTTGCTGCCTCTAATGTCGAATAATATAAATAGTAAGCAATTGCAATGCGTGCAGTGGGGACTTGCATCACTAAACCTTGAAGTAAAAGTTCATAAAAACTGAAGGAGGTAAGTAGTGCTAATCAGAAATTTGTACTAGCTGATTAGGAAATAAGTGATTTACATTCTTCTGATTCCATTCATAGCTGACATATAAGCACTTTGACAGATTTATTAGAAAGGTTCAATGAATGTTGGACTGATTTTGATAATCTTTCCGTATTCAAGTTTGCCTTCAAAAATGGGGCACAAAACAATTGTATTTGCTTGCAATATATGCTTTTAATTCTATTGAAAATCAAGCACAAAATTCCGACTCAGTTTAATAATATCATTCTTGTTGAAAATCAACATTAGACTTATATAAAACTGGAGTAACTGGTTCAATGCTAGCTATAAACTGAATTTAAATACTTGAGCTCAGAATCAGAATCTTGACATGCTGAGAAATGTAGAGAGCCTTGTATTAATACTGTTTATAATATTAAACCAAGATTGCTTGAGAATTAGGCAAGATCATGACTTTAGCTCAAGCAAAAGACAAAACTGTATACGAATGTCCAAAGTTGAATTTATTTTTTTATAGTTTCTAGACATACTGGAGTCAGAACAAACAACCCACCAAACATGTGATGCATTACAAAGTTCAGAGTTTCTCTATTTTTCTGAAGTTGCTGTTGTGTAATGAGGTCAAGTTACTTTTTGGTTATCTTTTTCATTGGTTAACATTTGCAGCATAAGTGGCGCTTTTTTTTCATATGCACATTAGGATTTTTTCCTCCAGCTAATGTTAAGATGACATATGCTCTTGAATTTACAATTCTAGTGCACTGCATTGATTTCAAGCAAAATATGCTTATTTCTATATTTCCATTCCCTTCATAGGGAAAGTTGCCATGTGTTAAATCAAAAGCTGAAGAAAAATGTGCTCATTTTAAAAAATGAATGAGAAATTTTCCCATTAGTGATGGTTAATCCTGACATTAAATGGTAACCTTTCAACATTTAAAGAGCCCAATGAACAAATCAGGAATTATTCTCTTGCAACGGATCAATTATTTTTGTGAAGTTCAATCATTTATTGTGCAGCGTTGATTAGCTCAGAATCTTAATGTCCATCCTTGAGTTGCGGTATTAGAAGAGCTGTACCATTGAAAAATTGAAACGCTAATCAGCATTAATCCTGTTGATAATGTACTGGATATTGAGACACATAAAAAATAAACTTCTTAATCATATTCAGATCCTATAAATGTTACAAAGCAAAAGTACAAACGGCAAGTATACAAAATCAAAGATCGCTGATATCCGCTTCCAGCTCAAGTATTCGCTGAACTCTTTCCATGTCTGTGCAGTTGGAATGAATTAACTGAGAGGTACTGCCATGATTGAACTCTGGGATCGGATTAGTCCAACATCTAGAAAAAGGGAAAAAACGTATTTCAAATGCCATCTTCAAAGAATTTTCAAGCAAATTTAACTCGATTGGTGGCATAATCACTGAATACATGAAATAGTGAAGATTGAAAAAACACAGTGGATATTTTTTCTTCATATATTAAGCAAGGTATTCTATTCGAAAAAAATTGATGGACATGTAATGATTATAAAAACGATTTTAGCATAGATTTGAATATAACACAATTGTATTGTAAAAAGATACAGATGGTCAAAATATTTGAACTCGGTTAATCACATGTTCATAAAAGATCAAAAGCTTTTAAAATTTCAGCCACGCATTATTACTGAATTTATAATTACGATATTGCTATAATCACGGTTTACAAGACACACATTGAAATCCTTAAAAATAATTTGTAGATTTTTCTTCGGAAGTTTGGCGCTAACTAATTGCTCTTCACCCAAACACATATAGCTTAACCAGAGAAATAGATACATTGGAATGGTTCCAGTCAAATTCATCAGTTAGGATTTCATCATAGTTTTTAGGAATCCTTTCTACGACCGCATTGTATGGATTTAGTATCTAAATACAGCAAGCGTCGGTTATAACAAAGGTACTTTTCGCAAATTTTCACTTAAAGTGAATAAACGAAAAAGTCATATCGTGTCAAGTTCAGCTTCTAAAATTCAAATAGATTTACGAAATATTCCTATAAGTATTCTGAATTTTATTAAAATCTTTATAAGTAACCTTGCACGAAGAAAGAAGTACGTAGAACCCATTGAAAAAACATGCCAGCAGCTATGCAAAAGAGCGTAATTTCCTCTATCTTGAATTGCGAAAAACAGAATTCCCGTAGCTACGCTGACAAAACCCATACAAATCATACGGCCATTAAAGTGCCGAGGCATGAAAAAAATGACGTACAGCGCTCTCACAAAACTCCGATACTTTCCTATCTTCGTATTGCGTTGTAGATTCAAAGCGACTTTGGTTATTTTAATGGACCAAGAGAATGCAATAATAATTAAGACGAATCCGATGGCACAAATCACATTAGCTGCATGTATGTCTTGACTCGACGAAGCCAATGTAAAGAGCGCGTATAATATTGCATATATTCCAGGTAACAAATAAGTGTAGTTCTTAGGGAAATGCGCCTACGCACGTATAAACATGAATTTAAAAAATGTCAATATATAATATGCAGTTGATACTGCATACATCGGTGGTCGTCTAAAAGATATGGATTTTATTTGATAGCTTTCCCACCCCATTTACACCGTCTTCTGGCTTATATTCAATCTAGAAGTGCCCAAATGAATGCAGCGTACTTGGTCTCAAAACTGTTCTCTTTGTTACATTTAAGTACTTAAAGAACCCCTAGTTTACGAAACAAAATTTATGAATCGTTTTTATGAGATCTGCAGTTTACATGGGTATTGATCCCCTTAGGAGCCTTGCTGTTATTTATTGATATCTCCAATCCGATATATTCGATCAATTGATTATCTCTTTTGTAACCAATGGTATTGACCTCTAAACAGCTCCTAACTTTCTATTTGGCACAAATCATGAATATGTTAAACTGCTGAACTGTACATCAAACTGTGAGAAGGAATCAATTTCAAATTAGATTCACGAATCACAAAAATTGTACATTTACTATGTAAAAAATTAAATATGAACATGAATATGTAAAACTTAAAAATTTTCATAAATAAAATTTGATATAAAGAAATGTTGATAATTCTAGCTTAATAAGATATATATATAAGTAGAAGCAATCAATATTTATTTATAGAAAAGAATAATCACGAAAGGTTACCATATAAATTCCCAGAACTGCACTTGACATGTAGCTGAATAATTTATCGAGAATTGCAAGAGTGCTGAATTCAAGATTTGCAACACAGTACACTTCCATATCGCATAGATGATACCAACCTATCAATGCACCAAAAATGAGCCCAAAACATATATATATATATAGTTTCAAATTTACATTGAACTAATTACCCCCAGTACTTGAAAGAATATATGAAAAAATATCATGAGATTTGACCCTTCAGCGAAAATGAATTCAATAATAGCTGAAAAATCATCAATGCAACTGTTTTGTTTACCTTTTCACATTTTCTTTTACTGTGATGTATTAATTGATTCGCAAAATCATTCTTATTTAGTGGCCTCTATACATATTGATCATGATTTATACGAGAACAAACAGCAATTACTTAGTAGCAAATTTATATTTGAAGTAAACCATTTTTCTGGGAATGATGATTGGTCAAGAACCAGCCAATAGGAATAAGCATTTTTTATCTCACCAATTGAATAGATAATCCTTAATTAGGAAATCTACATGGCTAATGTACCATCATCTTCATTTGAAACATACTTGAAAAAATGAATGCAGATAGTGTATTTTGGACATGAAAACTGCCTTTTCATTACAAATTTACATTTGAAAGGTCACAGTAATTGAACATTGTTTTTAATTAAAGGCATTAAATATTCTTTCCAAGTACTTTTTGAAATTTATATGCATAGAGACTGTCATTTGAAAACTCTTAGAAAAGGTCACAATTGATAGCATACATACCAACTAAGATCTCAGTTGATCTAAACCAGGAATAGTAGATTTAAGCTGAAAATAAATATGACTAGAAAACATACATACGTACCCGAAGCAAATCCAGCAATCGCAAGAGTGCACCCAGGACCTGCTGCAGTTCCAGTGACATGCCTAGTTTATTTTAAGAAGGTAAAGATTTGAATTAAACTGACTAAAGCAATGAAAAAAAGCTCAACTCAACTATGGTCTAAATCAGCAAGCCCAAAGACGGGCAAAAGATTTTTTTCAAGCGAAAAATAATATAAAAAGCATGGATAAAACAAAAAATGTTTTCTCATAAAAACAAACAAATTTGTACAATAATATCAAATCTGAAGATTGATTGTTAATCATGTGCACAAAATTTGAAATGAACGGGAATGCGCAGATAGTCTTGTAAGAATGAAAAGCAAAAAAAAACTTCATTTGAAAACAGTAACTCTAACTCTGGTAGCGCAAATTATAAATCAAATTACCAAACAAGCCAAATTTGTATAGAATCATTAACATGTACAAAACTAAAAAATATATGTAATAAAAACTTAGTAGATTTACAGGTGTTTATTTCATTATGCGCTTTATTTGAAGCCTTCAAAAATTTCAATCGCATTAATTCAGCTGAAGAAGTTTGTTCTCGTCAACGAATAGCTTAAGTCAACTAAAGTAAATTATCGTATTGCACAGAATTTTTTTATTCAATAGCTCTACTGCATCTAAAAGGAATTTATATATCTTACAGAGGTTGGAACAAACGTAGGGCAGGTACACCAATAATTTTAGTAAACTTCGAATATAATGAATAAGTTCCTTATATCCGAGAATCTGAACCTCAACTTGGCCCGATATGACTTTTTCATTTAATCGATATAAGTTATAATTCGTTAGAGGGAAAATTTCTTACATTCGAAGTTTACCATATGCATAAAATTATATTTATAAGCATCTATTTTTTATCGAATGTACAAAAAACTGGTAGGGATGCCTTTGAAGACCTTAGTTTGTACGCCTGCACAACTGATGGTACAATAGCGAGGTTACTCAACACTAATAGAGTCGTTTGCAAAGTTACAGTTTCAGGAGATAAGACCCGATCTTCACATGTTTCTCCACCCCATCCATATATGCAATCGCAAACTCCAGTGATAATACCATCTTCAGTTGCTTCGACAATATAACAGGAACCTGACATACGCAAAATCTCATTATAAAATGAAATTAAAAAATTTTAAATTCAAAATATTCAGCCTGAGAAAAAAAATTTCTGCGTCAAGGTATCAACATATGCATAGAAATATATGTGTTTGTGGGGCCAAGCGAATATTTGTCAAACTGGCATATCATTGGTAGTTTATATAGGTACAGCATCCAATGAAAAACGTAATACATACCCTTATCAGAGGGACACATGTAAGAATTACAGCGGCTAAACTCGATTGAAGGTTGAATCATCAGTGCCCAATCCCCGGAAAAGTCCGAATAAGTCTCATTTTGAGCCAATCCGATTCGAATTCTCATTTTTGAGTCAACTAAGGGTGGAGGCCGTATTGACCAAAAGTATTGTACACTGTCCCCATATGTTGCAACTGATATTGCGCCGGCTAGTCATAAAACACAAAATCAACAGTACTTCTGAGTGAAACCTCCTAAGTCGGATACTTCATTTTAAATGTCCAACTTAAGAAGATGTACAGATATGCAAGAAACAAAAACAATTTAAGTAAATTTACATTTTGTTGGCTGTCCATCCTACTAAAGTGTCTGTAAAATGTTCCTAAACTGTGGTTAGTATACTATAAGTTCACATATTTATTCAATTTTTTACTTCTGAAAGTATTTTAAACAATAGAAAAAGAGTTAAAATGAGATTTTTGATTATTACATTCGTTGAGTTAAAAGCTTTTTTAGTGCGACTCTAGATTGGAAAATGCACTCTTTAATATGTGAAGAATGGAAATTTAATTTAAAGGTAAATATCGATTCAAAAATATAATGAACCCGAAGTTACACTGAAGGCAAACCAAAACTGAAATAGAATGCATATTTTTATGCATATATATTGACAGAAGTGATTCTTTAGCATCAACTCTTAAATTTCAAAATAAGTTAAATCGAATCGGATTGACGAGGAAGCGAAAAATGCATAAATTTACTGCTAAATAAAGTTAACCCTGTGCAGTTACATGTTTATTTCTATATCGATTCAGTATCTGTTAAAATTCATCATCGCGGAATCTAGAGGAGAGAACTGCACGCACAGAAGAAATAAACATATAAATATTAATTGTGAACAGTAAAAAAATTAACTTCAACTTAAGATTGGTCCAGAATAATATTCTCAGAACAATTTCTATGGCTAACTTCAATAAAGGCTACTATACAATATATGTATATTTAACTAATCGGTATAATTATGACCCAACATGTAAACATGCAATGAATGGCTAGTGCTATCACTGACAGTATCCGGTAAGCTAGTCACTATTTGGACATGCAGCGAAAGAATAAGTCACCAGAACAATACATATATCGAAACAGAATTTTACACTTCAATTATTATAAAAAATAAGTCCTTTTCTATATCTGCTGTCTCTGCTTCTCTATGGTATATCATCAGCTATCGCAACATAGTACTGGTCAATTTATACATGGAAAAAAGACAATTTAAGCATATATTTATTCACTAAAATACTAAAAAATACAGTCATACCAGAAAACAGAACGGATTCCAAACCAGCACCATTGTCAAAATCAATTGCAACCTGAAGGGGTACATCGGTTAAAGAAAATTCTGAAGATATTTGGCATTTTCCTGAAAATCCCATATTCCAAGCGCCATCCTCGAAACTTTGTAATGCTTTCGATTCATCGTAATAAGACACTAGCACAGAAATCTGAAAAATTACAGAATAAACAAAAATGTATCAATTCGAACATACTGGGTACTAGTGGTGTACTCCTGGGTTCATTGGGTAAATTCGAGAAGTCTTATACTGAATGATTCGAATACAAGCGAGTAATGAATCTCAAATACCAATATAGTGATAAAAATGGGGGGGGGGGGGAGTTAAAGTGCTTTATTCGTTACATAAATTGCGTAAAGCCTTCTGAATCCTACTTTCAATGTTATTGACCAAAACAAAGTCATTCTCATTTATTTGAGATCAAAATCGACTTGATTAAATTATTGCATTTCAATATTCATTTGTTTTGATAATTTGGAAGAGTAAACTATTGACCGCAGCGCGGAAAGAAAATGTCTGAGCAAATCGAGGTAAGACGAGATAGTGTCCATACCACCTAATTATTTCAGCTTACTCACAGAACTGGTGAAACCGGCCCTTATTCACACATCCTACATATGTACGTATGTGCTCTTTTACATGCCACATTTAACCTTATATAACATGTTAAAACTTGTTAAGCTTCGAAAGTTACTGAACCAATCAAGAAAATCTAACAATATTAAAATCCGAAATCACTGTTTTTACATAGAAAAAGGCACATTTCACTCTTTTTATCTTTTTGGTCCAAAAATGCATTCGAGTATTAAATTAAATGTTGGATATATATTCTAAATATTGATTGTGATTGCAGTGAGCTAACAATACTGAGCCAATTTGAATATGGTAGTTTATCTTGACAACTCTTCTGTCATCGAAATCTTCATAGCTTGCTTTTCTGTTCCATAAACTATTGCTAACGACAAGAAAAACCAAATAAGTTAAAAGAGCCGTGGTAGAATAATAAGACGTACTGATAGTTGCGACCCAATTGGCCCATCGCCGTAAAGAGGAATGTAGTCTTCCCACTGTACAGCAGCATCTGTGTTGCCTAGCGTATGCCACATACTGTTCTTGGCACAGCTCTCCTCTACGCGATTAAAAGCACAAGCAATATAATTGGAACACATATATGAATATTCACGGATACACATATGTCAAATTCTTATTATTGAATTACTAAATTCCCTTACTTTACTATAAATTTACCATTATATTTGACAATTATTATTTTACCGATATTTTTGCCCCATGCTATTTCATTTTATTGACTTCTATCAGTATCATAATTTATTTTGTTACCCGCAAGGGTTTTTTGTAGCAATAAATTTAGACTTTCTGATTGTGTCTAAACTCAACTCAATAGACTGTCTTTGAACGTTTCTAAACCTTTACAGCCAGACCGGTGCTGCATGACACTACACCACCTTAAGAATAGTTCATCTTCTAGTGTTTTATGACCATGAATCTCAAAGATAGAAAGATCACTGAGATGAGCTAGAGATTAATATTAACTGTGGAAATTACAAAACATGGCTTCAACTAAAGATTGCTTCAAAACCGTATCCTACAAATTATTGATACAGCTGTATTTCAATAAATACTTTTCTATATATATATATATATCTAAATAGTTAATATTAATATAAATCAATATGTAGATGCTTTAGAGCTAATACATTGATTAGAGTCATTAACACAAGTCTATGCCAATATTTATTCTTAGATCTATTGAAATTAAATTTGGTTGATTTCCACCTTTTTTGAGTCAAATTACTGAGTTCAAAATGATTCTGACCCAATTATTTTCCTGTGAAATTTTTCATGTTACTAACATTACTTTAGACTCCCTAAAAGTAGTGTAAATCTTTAATTCATATTATTAACACTTAATGTTGCGTAGATTAATAATTATACGTGCAAATATCCAAAAATGAGTTCTATACGGGTGAAAGCATGTATGCATGTGTTTACGTATCTATATAAGATCATACCCGAATTAACAACTGATTCTTTGCTCAAAAATGGCGCTAAAACAGCTAAATCTCCTGTATGCATCCTTGTACTGGATTCAAAAGATTTAGAAATCATTGGAAAAACTCTCTGTGTGCACAAGTCTTCATCCACAGCTCCATAGCTAGCGATAGACCACTCTTCAGAACAACTCGTAGAGGCAAACACTCCCTGATTTTGAAAGTATTTTATTAAAATTTTTCAAACTTGATTCTCTATTAAATAAATATACATATATGTAAATGCACTGTTGATATTTCATTCACTGATACCGTCGGTTACACCGATAATTATCAGTTAATTGAATATATATATATATATATATATATGTATATCGGATTAGAGACATCAAGGTACACCTGTAAAGAGAGGTCGGTGGAGTGTAAAACTATCAAATAATAGCATATCATTTATGCTGTCCATCGATTTAAAAAATACCAATTTTCGCCATATCTATTGGCTCATATGCTACTATTTTTATTGTGCGGTTTGTCATACCTCAATCGTTTCAGGCGTATGCAATACTACCATCTTCCAGTGAATATAACCCCCAGGGGGTTGTATTCGAATAATATCCTATGAACTTCTACCCTCACTATTTGTCTTATAGCAGCAATATTTAACCCCTATGGGTTGTATTTGAACAAATAAACAAACTCTAAATGCTGTGAATTCACAGAAATTCAAATATAGCTCATTTAGGTTATGCTCGGAAGAAGAAGGCAGTTTGTGCACTCCCAACTCTACCATTCAAACAAATTTTGACATCTTTCTTATTCCATGAGTTTTGCTTTTAGACTATATGAAATTATTTAACCACAATTTCAACAAGAATGGTGTTCCAATAAAATTGCCAACACTACTAAGTGTAGACTATAGCAAATAATTACTATATAAAGTTATTTCTCCATTATGGACTACGTATATACGTATCATACCAATTGAAGTGAAAAATCGCTGCTATTTCCACAAACGCAAGGAATATCTCCACTGTAGGAACCAATCCATTCGGGCATATTCAAATTCGAGGCATTCGATTGGTCAATAGCGTCATAGGTGCCATTTATTGCTGAAACAGAAACATGCCAGGGACCAACTCCCAAATTTGGGGATAAAGTAATGTTTCCATTAATACTTGAAATCCCAGATTCCATTACAGCAATACTGCAATCATCACTTCCTGGAAGTACTAAAAAAATGCAAAAAATACATATTTTATGTCAGCATCTACTCAAAATTTACATGAAAAACAGCTATTACATATTTATACAGTGAACTTTCGAGTAGACGAATCTCTCTGGACCACTGAATTAATTATTCATATCCGAAATTCATTCTATCTTAAAAACTGATACTGAACTTGACACGATATGATTTTTCGCAATTCTTAAAGCATAAAACATGCACCCCAGGACTGCTTAATATGCTGGAAATCAAATAAATGCCATCCTGTAAGGAAAAATCCTAACATAGTAGTATGTAATAAAAAAACTTGCTTTTATTAAAGGAATCCAATGTGTTTGCCATTATTGATGCTACAGTTACCGAATAAATGCTTCTAAACCAATGCTCAAGTTGAAGCATAAATGGCCTACTTCCACCAATCATATTACCCTATCAAACATCAAAATTTCACAAGAGTTTTGCTTGCATAATATAAGTTTAATTTCCCTACTAATAATAAAAGGAAAAACTTGAGATATTGTAAAAAATTTAAAAAATGATTGGCTATTTGGGGGGATAAATAAAGAATAATTACCTGATCGCCCCTGCACTGCACACACTTCAAAGCTAGTCTGAAAATTGTATATGCTACTTCTTGTAATAGTATATTTCAACGATCCGAAAAGAGGCTGTCCGTTAGGAAAGTCAGAAAGGCCGACAAAAGACATTGGGTAGTCAATATACAACGGATAAACTGGTTGCGCTAACAAATATGATTCAACAAACGAATCATCCAAAATCGCATTTTCGTCAATGACAGAAATGGATTCTGCACAAACATACAAAAAAATTGGAACAATATTAGAAATATTTGGCGATGAACTGTTTCCAAAATTTCATATTTAATACACTGTACATACTACATTTAAATAGCCATTTTTTTCAAAATGGGTCACACGAAAATACGAATTCCCAGTAGTTGGTGGCATAGCTTTTCTATTAAAGCCACCAGAAGGCTATGAGTAGCCAACACTCCAAAAATGAACCGATATTTCTATATACATAAATCGAACAAAAATTATTATTAAAAAAATGAATGCATATATTTTGAGCTCAGATCCTCTCTTAGCCAATCAACCCGCACAGGTGGCTGTAACTTTTGTTAGGACCACCAGGTAGCAATATCAGATGCTTCTCCCAAATAGGGTCCCGAATACATGAAGTTCAAGTAGATTTTGATAAGATTGTGCAACTTCAAAATAACGAAGATATCATAGCATATGCATATAAATAATGAAGCAGATTAGTTTAGTATAGTATCCTATAAAGTACATTAGTCATAATTTGAATATATAGTTACAAAATAGATTTGCTGAAATTCCGAAGTCGACGTATAACTCTATACTACAATCTTTACTATCACTGACTTCTCATTAAGCCAGTTCTGCCTCTTAGAAACTCCAATATCTACTATTCATAACAACTCATACAAACCGATAGTCATGGCAGTTGCCGATACGACTGACTTTCCGAATATTTCATAATTAAACCATATTCCTCCAAATACAGCAACTTGTTTGTTACACGATTAGAACAACATGTATTCTTAAATTCAATTAAAACACTATAATGTTATACTTGAACCAATAGGACCAACTTTTGACTATTGGCCCAATGATAAAACTGCTTACAAATGTAGTAACATGAAGATCAAGCATGGATCTTCAAATAAAAAACGTGAATTTGGAAGTTTTTTTCCATTTGAATGTTGTTCTATTCGAATTTATTAAAAAACTGAAAAATTTCCAAAATTGCTGCATTTGGATTACAGCAATATGTGGCTATATTTAGGGGAAGATAGTAGATTTGAAAAGTAAACACTAAACATCGCTGAATTTGAAAATACCTTCAATGCCATCATTTATACAGCAGCTTCCTACTGGTATTGGAAAATCATCCACATTCGCTACATAGCTAAACTGATCCGGATCCCCGCTGAAAAATCTAGACCCTTGTAAAGGCAAACCTCCAGTTAAGCCAAAAAACCAGAGCCCCTAAAATATTAATGCTAAAATAAATTTGCTGCAGAAAAATTTCTGAAATATTGAACATTTCCACATTGAAAAAATAACATGTCATAGTCGCACATATAGTTGCTAAAGGCTACAAGTTACACTCTATATTTCATAGTCAGCCTTCACTTCAATTAGCTTCATAGAAGCTTCTCCAACGGAGTCATGTTGCATATTGTACAGTAAGAATTAATCACACTGCGCAGACTTTCTTACTATAACGCTAATTTATACGTAATACAAAATATGGATGCAGTAAGCAAACTAAAGATATATTTATTACGAGAAATTAATCTAGTAGTAAATACAGCTCATGAAAATAAAAGATATCGAGTTGTGCACATATACTAAATATTATATACTTAAATCTCAATTAATAATAAAGCTTATCGCATAATGATGCTCTACTTACAAGCAGCTCAGCAGAAATTGCCCGGGATTTCAAAATTGAAAATTTTGACCATCTAACTCTTCACTAGAATTTTATACAAAGCAAGACAGAAATTCATGAAAGTGCTGAAAGCCTAGCTGCGTAAAATGTCATAAATGCAATTCATATAGTTCCATCGTTAGAAGAATGAAGAATTTTTCTCCAGACGAATAATGAATTTTTTCTAAAGATGGAATTGCCGATTTGAAATTACCAAAAGAAACATTAATGACTTCTTGCATTAGCTGTGAATGACAATGTGCTAAAATTTTGCGTATGCATTACCTCTCTAACCGCTGAAGTCGTGTACGCACTCACTGTACAAGATCCAGAACTATCTATTTCAAGGGGAATGATGAGATCGCGATCGCTAGGGTACGAAAGACCGCCAAATTTGGCAAGCAACGTTGTTAGTCCCCCACAGCCATCAGCGTAAACCTCCACCAATGACTGCTGACCTACCTTTCACATCATTTAGAATAAAAAAATAATAACAATAACGATATACTAAACATATTCTCTATTTCTCTTTAGCTTATATAAAAAGGCTAAAAAGTAGGATAAAATTTATTGAGTATAATAACATAAATATATATAATCAAAATAATAATGCATAGAGTTTAAATGAAAAAGACACTACTAGTAATTTAGAGGAATCGATATGACACATTTAACATTTTACTGATTTTTAAAATGTATGGATAAAACGATGTCATAATCTCTGTATATTAAGCGCATTGGGTATCATATTAAAACTAAATGCCTTTTGTGTGCTTACAATTTAATATATTGCAATGCACCTAATCTTCATGCAAAATAGCAATGAGGGAATGTAGCATCAAGCACACGGACGAACCTTTGTTTCCACAGTAAACCATTTAATTTCATCGAAATCAGCGATGCCGTAATGTGATACATTCTTCGCGAATATTAGGGCAATTGAAGACACTAATAAAATCAACAAAGAATACATATATGCCACCCGCATCGAAAACCGACTTTTCCAATTGAATTTCCTTTATTTCACGGGCCATTCCTAGAAATAATCCTGCTTAGAAGTGGAGCATTAGGATCTTCTAAGTGATTTATTTCCATCATATTTTCATAAACAGCTAAGAGAAAAACGAAACATCGCAAAGGAAATTTCATTCCGTTGAAAAATTAAACAATGGGTTTGCGACAGTTGACAATTGCAAAGGTTTCATGATTGTGAAGAATTTTTCCAAGATGGATCAGAAACTCATTTCTAAACGGGTGTCTTGCAGTGAACATGCTGTGCATTGCAAGATACAAGTTGTTACTTTTATGCAATTTTCTGTTTTAAACATTTTTGTTCAACAATATTTAGCACCACATTGCTCCTCATGCAGTTCACTGATTAGCTAATAGATTGAAGTATCTGATATATTTATGTGATAAAACGAGCACTTTAACGCTTTAAATTTATTTCGAAGAACAAACAATATTTTAATAGCTATGGTTTATTTTTAACTTTCACATTTTCAGTTTCAGTTGTATACCTTATTGACTGAATTTTTCATCTAAAAGATAATGTCAGGAATGTCTATGATTACCCAATAGTTTAAAATATTTTTGATGAGTTGATTATACATAGATTATACAATTTCTCTTGGCTAAACATTGCCATAGTAATTGATCTAGAAAGCACTGTTCTGGTTCAAACTTATGTCAAATTTAATAAAGAATTCTTCCAATTAATATTGCTCTAAATTAATATTCTGTGAGCCTTCTGTCTTTAAAATTCATATTTATAAAAAAAATTTATAATTTAAGTGTATCTTGAATAGTTTAGATTTGTTTGCTATTTATTCAACAACTGCCAGAGTTCTCAAGTCAAATGCATACCACACTTTTTCAATATAATGGGCAGCTAGTCATTGCTCTGAAGATGTAGCCAGCAGATTAAATTCAAGCAAAAATGGTTATCTCATCTTATTTATAATATTTTTATGTGTTCATTAGAGAAAGAAGTATGGCTATATTAGGAATTAACATGTCAACGGATAAATTCATGTTATAGCTGTGGAATTCTGTTTTATGGCAAGTTGTTGTTCTGTATATTGCAATTCTAAGTTCATGGCAAGTCAGTGTTCTGCATGTTGGAATTCTAAGTTTATGGCGAGTCATTGCTGAATTTTGATGATGGGCTAAGTTTGAGATTTGTGTTGCTGTGAAGTATGTTTCACTTCAAGCAACACAAATTATATTTGTGTGAATATACTTCTGTATCTAGTTCTAAGTTCTTGTTTGTTACACATTCATAACAGAAGTATGCTGGCCAAATTTTGATTTGCTCTGGTAAAAGTTTTGAGATAGCTAGTAAAGAATCATAAAGTAACTAATCTAGAAGAACAAATAGCCCATAGCTTTATTTAAGCTTTTCTTAGAAATATTCAGTAAAGAAATATTTGCAAGCAGACAAAGAGTGCATGGTTTACTTGCACTATCATTGCTTTTATCAGTTATTAGATGCAGCATGTGCATGTGTTTTCTAAAGCAGTAACCAACTGCTGAAACAAAAATCCTGATGAATGCTTATGTAGATGATGAAGCATGTAAGTATTCTAACCTTTTGATAGATATTACTAATTGAAAGGTAGTATTGAAAAAAAGGTGAAACTATCTCGTACTGTTGCTTGACTATCCAATTAAAACTGGGATGGCAGAAAGTTTTTAATTCTTCTTTTGTTTTCATTTGTGCAAAGTATATTATCCTCACACTTACACCACTTATAACATAGCATGAAATGGTGGTTACAGAGTTAGAGCTTGGAGATATGACTGATTTTGCTGAGAAGGAAAACGAATGGTGATGCAATTTCTTTGGTTGGAAAAGTTCAAACCTAATTATGTTATGTTTGTGTAATAACAGGTTGTTACATCTTGATTGTTACACTTACAAGACCTAAATTACCTAGAACTCTGTAATGGAAGAGAAAGAATGCGTGCATAGCTTTCTCTTGGGACAACTTTCTCAACAACTTAAAGCAAGACACTCTGTAATGGTCTTCTGATTGTCCTAGTATCACGTAAAAATAAGTAAGCACCTGGTTGCAATCAATGCAGGCAATTGTGATCTTGTGAATGAGATCAACTGGTTTTTTAAGCAGAATATAGGAAAAGAACTTTAAAATGAACTAAGCTCAGTTTATTCTACATTATCTTAAGAGAGTAGAAGTAAAATGTATAATTACCATCAATTGCAGCAGTCAAATCTGAAACATTCTCAACATCAAGCTGAATGAATTTTTGATATCATCAAAGGCTACTCTATTTTAATAGGAAAAAATTATTTCTTTGATAAGACTGGTATTTCTGTGAAAATAATTCGATGCAAAAGAAATTAATTCAAAAAATAAATTTTAGATAAGAAATTTTAAACTTTATGAACTATTGCCTTCAAATAACTGTGCATAGTAAGTGGTTTGTTAATAAATTGAAAAAATAAAAAAAAAATAACTCAATTATTCTGTTTTTCTAAATTTTGCAGGAGATTCAAACATAGCTGTCTATAAGCCCCATGACCATGACAAATAGTCAAAAATGTAGGATGTAGCACATGAAAGAATATACCTAGTGCTTGTCAAAAAAAGGATGATTACACCAAAAATAATTAATTTAGAAACAATATTTTAAAATGCAAATGTCAATTGGAAATGGTTCACTGTGTCTAAAATCTTTGGCATATGCTATGGCTGTTGTGCAAATGCAAATATAAATTTTTTGATAAAAGGTTCATAGCACCAAGCTCCTTCCTATACTTTTCTAAGTTTAAATAAGATTCTTTGGAAGCATTTGCTACTAAAGTTGCACCAAACAAAAATTTTTGCCGGATAGTAAAAGGTAGGAGTCCTTAAATAAAATCTGCACTAGGAAAAGTACAATTTATTTGAAGCTCCACGTGACTTATTGAAGTGCATGATTATTTTTAAATCTTATTATAAACTGAGATAAGCAACTGTGCAACAGCATAAATAATCAGTAAGACATTTGATAGAGTGTCACTTGTTGCTGCCGTTATCTCAGCAAGTATTTATCTCATCTAGGAGGAGTCAACACTAATGTGTAAAGTTGAACAAAACTTTTTTGTTCAATGAAAACTTGACTTGATACTTCTGCTCTTTTAAATAAGAATTTTTAAACAAGCTTGAAATGTTTCAGAATTTTTCTACTGCAAAAAGTAATAGTTTTTTAGACATTTTTGTTCAAACCTGAAATAGCCAATAAGCAGTTTTTACACATTTATTGAATATTTAAACCAAATTCTCTAATTAACGCCATTGAAGGGAAAATATCATTTTCATGGAAATGAGTGCCCACTTCAAGTCATTACTTAATCTTTACCATTTGATGTTTTGAAATTCCTGGCACTGAAACAATATAAATTAGCAAAAGTTTAGATGGCTTGATAAAAATTTTCATTTAAGTAATCAAAAAAATATTTCACATTTACTAGAATTGGTATCTCAGTACAGTCAATACTAAAAAAGCAAAAAAACAAGGAACATATCCATTAGATTCTTTTACCAAGAATGGATTTTCAAGGAATATTTAACTAACAGAAAAAATACTATTGAGTTGACAATAGACTATTACATTACACATTATGCAATTTTTGCAAAGATCTCATATTGTACAATAGTTTTTGATTTATTCAGCTAGATTGTGATAGTTTGTTTATAATTGCAAGTTTTTAATATTAATATTTATATGATATTATCCAAAAGCTTTTTTTTAAGAGTCCAAGAACTAAATCTAGAATTATGTATTTCTTTCTCTGTACATAATTGATATGTAATCTGTTATGCATACAATATGCTCAAGCTGTGTATTTATTGATATAAGAAATTTTTGGCATGGTATGAACCATTTTCGACTTGCAGAGCCGTATGTTTCATTACAATGTACTGATTTAAATAGTGCTGTATAAATTACATTTTTTAGCAGTAAATGTGTAAATCAGCATAAATAGTGCTTTGTTTATTATTTGTAGCTTGCTTTGCTTGTAAATGAATCAACTTTTGCCTTGAGAGGAACTTCACACAATTTGGAATAAAGAGTTACTTGGTCATTTAATAGGAAAATTTGAATAGAGCAATGAAATCTGGGAGTTTCAACACATTTGAGTTTTCTGCATACTATCATGTTAAAAATAACTTTACAGTTTACAACTTACTCATGCTTGATGATACTGCACATGCTTGAGTAGAGTAACTATCATCAAAAATTTCAAATTTTTTCAAGGATTTATAAGCAGTACCTCAGTAATATTAGGTTACTTCTTTCAAAGTGGATAATTGAGTTTCTTGTGCTGTATCATACTTAAATGAAATGATATGCAAAGTGTTTTATATGGTGCAGTTGGTGAACCAATTTCATCATACATGTACTCCATAAATTTGCTCTTATATTGAACTATTTTGTACTAGAAACAAAATTTAAAAAAATCTAGAAATTTAATCATCAAAATATTAAAATTGTTAGTTGATGGTCACCAGAACATTGCATTTTTTTAATTTTATGGCAAAAATACAATTTTTCACTAGATTATAAAATAAATTACTTCAATTAATCAAAATTTTTCAAATGTAGAAAACAAAGATTTATAAAGGAGAAACTAAAAGTATAGCAACTGCATTTGATATAAATAATTTGTGCTTATATCTTAACATGGGAATTAGTACCAAGTAAAAAATATTTTAGTTCATGTTTATGAAAATGACAACTTTAGCAAACAGTGTAAATAACCATGATGGGAAACAAGTCAATGTGACATGGAGACAATTTTGAGGTGTTTTTGATTAAAATGTTTGAATATGCAATATTATTCAATTACAACAACTCTCAAAGCAAGTTATTATGTTTCTTGGCAGCTTTCAAAAACTTACATAATGCTTAAAACTCCATTAGAAACCACCCTAGTTGCTGCTTAACAAGTTCACTTCGGGAATGTGCTTTTATGGGAGTAATAAATGGCTGTGCTCTTAAACCTAAATATTTGTAGCTCAGATACTCAGCTGTGACAGTTTGGGACCTCCAGCAAAAGTTGGATTGTGAACTATGTATCTAAGTGGCTACCGCTGCTAGAGATTCAATTGGACTTTTGCCCTTCTTTTTCGCGCACTCTATGCAGCATCTATTCTTCCCACTGCGTGCCGTGTAATATATGACGTCTGAATCTTGTATTTTTCCTATATAGACCTATGATATAGGGTCACTCTACGTTCTTCAATTTCTTTCTTATGCGCACATTTAGAGCTAAGTATAGCATCTGACTTGCATATCTAATTATATTATCTTTTTACATCAAACATTTATCTCAAAGTATGAAAACTGATATTTTATTGCTATTCATCATTGGGAAGAGCTTTAGCAACTTTGGTCATTGCTGTCACCTAGTTTTGCCGGAATTACTGATGAAAATGTCGCTAAAAGCATCTAGAATATTTTCTAGTCTATCTTAATTTTAAACAGAGTTTGTGCATTGAAATTTTAAGCCTCTTAGAAAGAAGAATCTTATATAATGCTAACGCTTGATATTCAATATCCAGCTTCGACATTAGGATAAATAGATTAAAAAATACCATAGCAAAAGCAATTTATAAATAACATTCATAGGCTCCAAGTTCTGTAATTTTGTGACCTGTCGGAGTTATTGTACATACGAATTTAAGCCTGTATCTTGTTGCAAATTTTTCCCACTCAAAGTAGTGCCAATGCCCCTATTCCTTTGTATTGTCAATGATGAGTACTCCTTTGTGTTGACAAATGGCGAAATAAAGCAAATCGAAACATTTTAGTAACACTCTCAACTCATTAGCCCGCTTTCGATTAGCACATTTCTCAAATTAATTCCATTTCATAATTGACATTAAAATTAAGATAATTCAAGGAAAAAAGCATTCAACGCAGTTTTTTGCTGAAAGTTGGCTACAATTTTTAGATAATGTCGACAAAACTGTTAAGCAAACTAATAAGTCTGTTTTTTACAGCCCTTAATTGAGGCATTACTGTGCTGAAAACAAATTTTCCAATAACTGAAATGAAATAATGCATTACACGTAGCCTGCATACCGGTAAGCATAGGGCTTAAAAGGCCCTTCTAGAGGTACCCTCATATAGTCACTTTGCTCTCTAGTCAGGCTAGTCACAGTGGCATTGAGTACAGGCAAGTGAAGTCTAGCCACTGACTCGTCTAGCAAACGGGGAACAGAGGATACTGTTCCTCTTGTATAACGCCCACTAGATCTGTTTGAATATTTAAAAAATTAGAAACTGCTTATTTGGAAGTGTAATAATCAAATGATACTTGAATGTGTTCATATCTAATTATATAACAGATAACTTCGGATATATCGAATTTGTTAGTAGGAGCAAATTTATTCGATATATCTGAAAAAATTTGCTATATATCAAAAATTCGAAGCCAACTTCAGACACAAAATGAATAATTAATTATTTCTTGAAGTGGCTTAGGACGAATCTAATCCTTTATGAGAAGCTGATGATATAGCAGAGATGCAGAGACCACAAAAAAAAAGAACTGGAAAGGACAGAGTTATTTTAAAGATTGACAAACTTGATTATTCTAGAAACTCCCACCAATTCAAATAATGACTAGTGCACTGAGTTTGCAAACTATTGTTACAAATTTGCATAGATATGTAAAGACCTAAATATCTTAGCATTGTCAAAAAGGGTACTTCTGACTCAATTTGGTTTTATAGCATGAATCATACAGATTTTTCTTTATCCTCTGGCCAGTGAACCTGAAACTTTTTTGTTGATGCATTTTTCGCCTCAACAGATATACAATAAGTTTCTTCGAATATAACGAATCTGTTCGGATGTACCGAATTAATTCGTTATATCCGAAAATCTAAAGCTGAACTCGGCACAACAGGACCATTCCGTTATTCATTTACAAATGAAAGATTCGTGTAAAGCAATGCATTACACTTAAGTTTATTATCAAACAGGATATATCTTTATTTTAACATGAATCTGATAATTTTCATAAAATTAAAAGTTTAAAGATTTTTTACGTACCTTTCTCGCCAGAGTTCTAGCAGCACGAATGCCTGCATAGATAAAATCGTAGAAGCAGTTAATCCTGGTTCATTTATGTCCGGAACATCGGACAAATCTAATAGCCGGCCTTCCGAGACTACCAAAATTGATCGACCATCGTCGAATATGTATCGAGTGACGAACTCGTCCACAGGTTCTCGTTTTGTGCAGACTTCTAAGCCTGCCACCTGTCACCACGAGAAAGAAGCTAACCTTGAATACATGTGGATGGTTATTTTCAAACTCCACTAGATTATACAGCCATAAAAAGTGAAGCAACTTATTCAGCACAGTAAGTTACTTCGGATTTAAAGAATTCGCCTTGAACGAATATTTACATAGAAAAGATAAAAAAAGTCGTACTGCGTCCAACATGAGCTTCAGATAATTTATAGTTAAATATAAATATCAGTAGGGGAGCATTCTATTGTAGGTTCAAGCATTAACAGAAGTGGACGTGGACAATATTGATGCAAGAATGTTAGCTTGAGTAGCAAAAACAATGGTGAGAATTCAATGCCCTGAAAATCGAAAGTTTCCTCCAGAAGGCTTATCCACAGAGGGTAAGTCAGGACCTCAGGCAAGGCTGAAAAACGTAGTCGGCGGATTTTATTGACAACGAGGGAAGAAGGTTGCTAGACTGGCCAAATATTGGTCATTAGTTTATATTCTGAAGTCCCGATAAATTTGGTATAATGGAAATTTACAAATAGCAAGCTGCCTTTAGAAATACAATTTTTTTACCTAAAATTTAGAATTTTTGATATTTTTACTACTTAATATCGAAGAAATAAAAAAATTCTTATAATCTACGGTTTATAAATCATATATTCAATGACTGCTTTTAAAAAACAGAATTAAACTTGTACTAGACACAGTATCTTACAAAAATATTTTTCTTAAAGGACAACGAGAATTATTCGAATGAGAAAAGAATGAATTCTAAAAAGCTCGGATTAAAAGTGCGAGTAAAAGGGATAGCTAACTCAGCACTGTAAAAATAGGCAAAAACCAGATCTTTCAGATATACAACAATTTATACAGATTCAGTAATGTGATAAGTAAAATCATACATTTTGTTCACCCTGCTCTTCATTTCCGATTTCATGTATACATTCAAAATTTTAATAATGAATTAATAAGATAAATTAGAAAATATTCGATAAGACGCATATTTCCTCATGTAAGTCTTCCTTTAAAAAATCCTAGCCTTTGCAACCCACGTGTCCCCACAAAATGGTTCATAGATATTGTCCAGTGAGTTAATTGTTTTCTTGTCACTAAAATGTTACTAAAAGAACACTTTCGAAGTCACTCAAGTTACACTTATAGAGATGCTGTTAGGTTCAATAATGTGAACAAGTACTATTGTTGAAAAATGAAATTCCTCGAATAAATAATAATTTTACGCGTAAGCGTTCATGTAGAGATAATTTTAAACTTTTTCTCACATCTAAACTTGGCTACGCATAAACAATTCCGGATGATTCTAAGCCCTTACGGACAGAATAGCATCATTAATATCTGCCGTTGACAATAGTAAGAGTTACTACTTAAATTGAACTACTAATAAATTAATTTTATTAACACTAACGTAGGCTATTAAAAACTGCACAAATATTCAATGGAGCTACAGTTCCGTTACAGGAAAGAAAGTATAAAGTGGTTCAAATATAATACTCTAGCGCAGATAGTGTTAGTTTATAGATACTGCTGCTAATGCTAAATGCTGTGGATAGTATACTGGATTATAGACTACACTGGTCGTACCTCAATTTCACCATCAAGATGACTGACACTAGCAACAATACTCCCGTCTTTCATCCTTTTCATATCTTGAGCTGATATAGTTGAGCGCACGCCGGTTGTCGTAAGATAAACTTCAACACCGTCATCTAAGGCTTGATCTAAAGTCACCACCTGAAGAGAAAAAAGGTTAACTTTCCAAAATAACAAGAAATTATTCTACCAAACGTATTTCAATAATTTGCTTCTAAAATTTGTGATTTGAATACAAGAATAGTTTGTCAATCAAAATATTATGAGTCAATTGATTTCAAAAGCATGTACAATGTTTAACATACAATATAACTTTTTTTAATTACTCTTTTGTTATGATAATATTTCAATAGCGGAAAAGTAATTTTTACAATAGAATATTATTTTTGCACCTATTAATATAAAAGACACATAAGATGCACAAAACACTTAGAACGCGGACAGTGCTGCCAATATTTAAATATCAGAGTGGTCACTTATAGTCAAGTTAAGGCCAGGTGGCATTACTACTAATGAGATAATCTATTACAGTTGACATTCTATAAAGCAAATAGCATGGTGAATAATGTTTTCAATTATTTGATAGCCTTACCACTCCACCGAGTCAGTTTGCTGGTATATGTTCAATTAACTGATAATTATCGGTGTAACCAACGGTATTATTTATGGAACATCAATTGTTCTGTATTTTGAATAAAAATACATCTGAAATTTTGTTGAAAATTCACCTTTTTACCCCCCATTGCCGCCCTGAAAGCGCAAATCGGGTCAACTTCAGTTATCAGCGGAAATCCTTCAGCTTCTAATATAGCCGAGGTGCAGGCTCGGCCGATATCTCCAAACCCGCATACCACAACACTCTGAATTACATCAAAATCAAAATCTCCTCAATAAAAAAGTAATAAAATCATCAAAAAAACAGTCATAATTTGAAAAATGGGTGGTTGGAATGAATTTGAAAACTAGAAATTCTATGGATTTCATATCTGAGTAACTCACCTAAAAGAATACTGAATAATAAAATTCTATTCATATTGAACATATTTTACACTCCATTAGTGTCATGAGTAGACCAATTAGGTAATTTAACTATTTATAAAGACACAGTCAATTTAGGAAACAATAAATTTTCACTTAATAAAAATAAACTAAAAGCCCTACTCTGCCAAGTTCATCCTCAACTTTTCGGTATAATAAACTTAGGAAATAGTGAATTTATTCGTCAGTCTTACATATTGGGTTAGTGATCGTACTATGTAATTTATATTTAATATCAAAGATACATAAAGATATATCAGACAATCGTATTAATAAGTATTTACCTTTCCTTTGATATCCACTCCTGTAAGCTTATTCAAGCTATCGACGAGAGTATTCTGTACTCGAACACCTCTGCCGCCCCCTTTTCTCCCCCTACACAGAACCCTGGTGACGCTATCGCTAGTGTTGATGGCAGCAACTCTGAGTGCGCCGCTGCCTTCTAATCGAAGAATTCTATGGGCACCAGCAGTGGTGGATACTGTCAAACCCTATATTTTCATAGAAATCATGAATTTATTTTCATAAATATATTTTCGTATACGTATCTACATAGATAAAAATAGTAAGTAAGCTTTGGATAAAACAATATAATATGATAGTCCTGATATTTTTATATGTAAATACATATATATATATACATATATATAAAGCATTTGACATTAATGGTTGCCATCGAGTCTTAGTGAAAATGAGGCACTTTTAAGATTGTAACAAATGGGTTTTAACATGGATTACACATAGAACTTATATACCAAATAAACTCTAGGTAGCACTAAGCAATCTATAACAATAAATGTCAATATTTGGATACAAGGGTAAATATACATTTCATCAAAACTAAAGGCTTTTACAGGAATTTAAATTACACGTTGAAGAAATGCGGCACAAAGATTACCTAGAAATATATATCAGAACTTTATATATATATATATATATATATATATATGAATTGCGGATTATAATTCGAATGCTTTACTATCTCCATAAAAATATATCATAAAAAATCATTTATATGTTGGTCAATTCTAGACAATGCTCTGATATGCAACGACCTCACACATCAATAATCATTTCTCTTTCAACATTATTATGATAAGAAAAGGGGGGGGAAACCACTAAATTCAGCTGAAATCAGTGCGCTGATTATTATGATATTGCTAGCAATGAATAATTCAATAATAGTTTATATTGCTGCAGACTAGTATAGTATACTATCTAGTACACCAGCCTTTATTTTAACACGCAGTTACAGAAAATTTTTTAAAACAATTCTATGTTGAATTATATCCCATCTACTTTCTCCGCTGTAACTCTGTCCCTGTGCAGTATTCAACACTCTAGTGATGCAGCGGCACGTAATTGCTTTATGCACAATGATAAACTAGTATATAGGTACATGTACATATGATAAGCTGCACCTGAATGCGACGAGTGATCTTGTGCCACCGCTGTGGACTATCTTTCAAGCTCTCAGCAAGAATCTAAAAAATTCAATTCAAAATAAACAAATTTACGTGTAAGTGTTGTAAACATTACTTGAAGTTCTTAAGTGTCCGTAGTAATCTGGATACAGTGAATTTTTACTTCAAACAAGTAATGCGGTGGTCCAGTCAAATTTACATATCAAAATTTTACTGCATAGCCATAATTTAATGATAGTGCAAAAAAACATAGCAGATATGCATAAATTCAATTTGAAGTAATATTTAGTCATAGTTTCTAATTTGAGGAAGTGACTCTTCAGGCGTAAAGCCAGAAACTAACTTACCATAAATGCTAAAAATAGTGTACAGATAAAGCGAACATAAGTTACTGAAGATGTAGAATCAAAAATTGAAATTGAAGTGTCCGAATGAGTGGTTTTAAATGCGGCTCTTATGAATCATTGAAGTCATGATCGCATATTAATGAGAGAATGTATAATATTTATTAAAAATTTACAGATACACTCATAATTGATTATTGAAATTCTTCAATTTTATTGGTTCACAGTTTAATTAACTTGTCTGGGACTCTAACCTTGTCTAATAGCCTAATTTTATAAATATAGATTACTTAATAGAGATTTTAAATTCAGTGCAATCTGCCTAGCGCATGACTAAAAAAAGGAAAATACGTCAAAAATAAATTTTCTAAGAACAATTTTGTAAAATGCGGATTGGCGAATGGTTTGTTTTGTGCCCAAAATTGTTGGCATGCACTAGGACTGTTATACAGTGCAATAATTTTAAATAAAAGAGGATCAAAACAATCAAGTGAATTCTTGGAATAAAAATTTGAAATTAGTAGTCACTATGGGAGTAATAGAGCTAAAATATTGGTTGATTTAGTAGAGCAGCAGCTATAGAGAAGAATAGCTCAATATAGATGCAAAAACATGATACTGTCTGTGAAAGCTTCTATATTTACTAATAAATATGTTCTAGAATAATTGAAGATCATTCTGGATACTAGTAAACTATGTAGTAATCAGTGCAATCACCAATATAAAACTTAGTCTACTAGATATAGTCGTCAAATCATCAAATGTACATAATAAAAAAATTACCTTCCAAAGTAATAAAATATCAGTGCCATGCTGAGGCTCCGGTAATGGTGTAGTTCCAGTACGCAAACGTTCTATCTCTGCCTACTCAAAAACAATACGCATAGAGAGAGCTAATAATCAAATTATATATGATTTTTTTCAAAGAATTATTTTAACAAGGTTCTAATAGCCCATTAATGAAAAAGAATTTGGATAATCTAGTCCGTAAGTCAGATATCCATTACAAAAAAATAACTTATGTACAATTCGACGGAAGATTTGTTTGACTTTTATCTCAAAAACCACAGCTTTTATAAAACGAAAAAAAACTCAAGTATAGGCTTTTAATAATTTGGGTACTATCGAGGGATTTTCTTGTAAATTTTCAAATTAATAGAAATTCTGCGTTTAGAAAGATAATGTCACTATGATGCCACATAGTTAATTTTCATTTACTAGAAAAAACCAAAAAAACATATGAATAAAATTAACCTTATATAATACAATTTAACCAAGATTTTATCCCCAGTAGAAATATTCAAAAACTGTCTTTAAAAATATTGCTAAAAGGATATTTCGATGCAAACAAGAGTGAATCATCAAGTTATCTCCAGTATAACATTAGTCTAATTTGAAACTCCATCCAGCTATGAAATCCTTAAAACTTGATATTTGACTTGATCTTCAATATGTAATGAAACTTCAACGTGACTCCTTTATAATGGTATGAAATTAGAGATTCTTTAGAGCAAATCTAGAAAAATTGAGCCTGACAAAGTTTTAAATTTGGTGTGTTATGTTTGGGGGAAGATGGCAGTTAAAAATATACAATTACAGTGCAGCGCTATGGTTATATAAATTCTGGCAAAACAATAATTGAATTAAAATTAATTATTAACAAAGTAATTTTATTCCAAAATAATGATTTTTTCAAATTTTTGTCCATTTTTTGCATTATTTTCAATTCTTCTCATTTTTCTTCTTTTTAAATGCTCTCAAATTTTTTGCATTTCCTTTCATTTTTATCTTATTTAACTTTTAAAAAAAAATGAAAACAACTGATATTATAAATTATAGCTGTTTTTGTAAATTGATTATAATCAACTAAATGTTTCGAAAAAAATAGCAATTAATTACTCATGATCTTCAAATAATAAATTACAATTCATTGTTTGACACTGCATTGTCAGATGAAGACAAAGATAGTCGAACATGCATATGAACAAGAGGAATCACCGTAATGCCTTCGTGCATGAGCAGGGCTAGATCTCCGCCGTCATCAATAACAAGGTTCGGACCATCGCTGTTCGGCCATATTAAAGCTTGAAGCGCATTGGACCAATATTCTTCCACATTTTGACCCTAACCAATAGAAATAAGATAATGAAACTTAATTCGCATGTTTTATCTGCAGTAAACATCAGATACAACGAATGCACCGGGACCACTGAAATAATTCAGTTATACAATGAAACCTGCTAGGTTGAAGTAGGTGTTCGGGTTAAATAGATATTCGACTTAGTAGGTTTCACTATATATCCAAAATTCATTGTTTACGGAAGTCTGATGATATGCTGGTACGATATAACATCTTATTTATCCCTTATAAAACTCGTAAATTCGATACACTCAAAGTTCAAGGTTCTAAAACAATCAAATATATAAAAAATCTAATATTCTTGTACTTACATGGGCAGTACACAAAAACATACAATTAATACTATTATTACAAACTCTTATATATTTGGAATATATATATATATATATATCTATAATCAGTATGATTTTGCTCGCTCAATACTATCAAAACAAAAAATTTATTCATACTACTACCAATGTACACCCATTTGTTTCATGCGTATCACCCATCCCATTTATGGGCAGTGCCACTTCAAAACAATGACCTTTAGGGTAAACTTTTAAAGGGCAAAAGACGAATATATTCTGTTGTATTTATGCTTTATTTAAACACACATACGTATATTCATTTAAAATATAGCAAGAATACAATAGTTGAAAGTTTGAATGACCACGATGAAAAATAAACAGAAAATATAAAAATCGACATATGTATTAATATAGTGACAAGTTATCAAATTAGAATTACAAAAATATTTTTTTATTTATCCACAGTTCAGAGTGCAGTTCAGCTCCTGCAATTCATGGTTCATATTTTCATGATTTGGAAATGGAAAGTACTTAACAAATTGAATTTTGCGCTAAAAAAAGCTCATGATAACTCTTATAATGTACTGATTTCTCTGAATGAGCTAGAAGTACTAGGTCCTAATTAGCTAAATTTACCAAGCCAGCAACAAAGCCAAGGGGAAAAGGCGTTAAATTTAAAATTATACCCTATCTTGAATAGTATGTACCTGTCGTGCAAAAACTTGAGCCGTATTATTTGAGCTAACTGCAGCTACTATTGAATCATCAGTTGCTAGCACACCGCTACTACACCACCGGATTTCAGCTCCTAAATCCTATGAGTTACAAAATAGTAAATCCATATTATAAAAGGAATACGGAATTCTTCTGGCAATCGGCATATACGTTTGAGCAAGAACATTATTCGTGGGAGAATAAGCTCAAAACAGTTTTTAAATTCTGAACAGCTTAAATTCACAAGGAACAGTAATTTTAGGATTAGTTTTTAAGCTTTATTCTTGACTGAATAACGAAAAAGTATATTGTTTATTTTTTCGAAAGATCGCGGGGCTGCTGCAAGGGCAAAGGCACTAGTCCAATGCTGAAGCTCGAACATTTGCTGGTGAAAGGATTAATTTTTTTAATACATTAATTTACCAAGAAAGCTTCGATTAAACAGAACATGAATGATCCCAGAATCATTCATATTCAACCCTGTCATTGAAGGCTTCAATGAAGTGAATGCTGAAAATCGCATTCCAGGAATACATACGCTACGGAATTATCAGATACTAACTCTCCAAGTTTTTAAGCAGCAACTGTTTACAATAGGTTTTGCCTTATAATGAGCATCATAATTCATTAACATTTCTGAAACAAAAATTCTTCGAAAAGTCATATTCAAAGTATAATCAATCTTTCAAAATAAGAAATTACAAAATAAATCTTTAATATACATATATATAATTAGAAAAATTCTTAATACATTTGCTTACATGAAATTTTTTTCAGTAGCATAAGATAAATCAATGACTCCTTAAGTAGCCTAGATACCTAGGAGGAGAGGTAGCTAACCTCAAATGTTACCAAGTTTATATCAGTTGAATAACATTCGAATTTTAAGATGTTTGTTTTAGAAGCACTTTCAAAAAACACTATTCTTTCTAAACTAATAATCATGTTGCAAGTTATTTAGAGAGTGATAACCTCCTTAAAATTTTAGCATTGCTACATTTGAGACTTACGTGCAAAAGATCAATAAAAGCAGCATTCTGAGCTGTAACCCGTAAGCTGACAGTTATTTTTGCATTTGAAAGCGGCTTAGAATCGAGTGCTCTGAGTTCAGCCCCACAAAACTACAAAAAAAATATATTTATTCTTAATTTCCCAGTGGATGCCAGGAATTTATACCATTTCTAAACTTACACTGAATTTCAGATATAGCAGGTAAAATTCAAAGAGCAAACTTTTGTTGCAAATCGAGAATTATTTTTTGAAATGTGTCGAAAATCGGCACGCAGAATGTAAAGTACCGCGTGTTCAAAGGCCTTATTTGTAGCACCAATGAAAGGACTACTGCATATTTAAAATTGTTCTTGATGTTCTAAGACTCGATGGTATGAAATGCGAAAATTTAGCATTAGTGAAATGCAACTAAAAACTTTGTTGGAGTTTTGGTTGATTTAAGCAACTTGAGTCAATTTAAATCGATTTTTGCAAATTTTACCGTTTTGGTCTACAAAGTTTAAAAAATTCAAATTCAATAATAATTATTATTACATATATTTAAAGAGTTCTTGATTTCTATTTCTTGCGAAAATTGAAGAGCTCACTTGTACAAGTTTCTGATTACTTTACACCCATGAGTTCGAATACAATAACTCGAATTTTGAATAGTAGAGCATAAACAGACAGCCTTACTCAATATGTTTCTTTACAGTGATATGCACAGACTCTTAGGGTAAAGTTTGCATTTTTTTAGCATTAAACTTAAAGGATTTGCACCAAAATACATAACAAACAACGCAGCCAAATGTTACGCATGCCATCAATAGCAATCAGTCTTAATGTTGTATTAACATGTTACATACTAACACATTCTAACATGACGAAAATTTCAATGTTACAAATACCATAACACTGTTAAATGTGATTTGACATGTTAAGTACAAAAACATACAGCAACACCTTGAGAACTTCAATATTCTTCGATAACATGTCATATGCTATGGCGATATATTATTCCCAGTTTAGCATTGTAGTATTGCAAATAACTTGTCTTTTGATAGAACTTTAAAATTTTGTATGTCTAGAAAACCTAGAAGATATCAAGATTGGGATGAGCTTTTGTACACCCTCTTTTGTTACTTATCTATGACAGTAAACGTAGATTATCAAAAATCGAAATGGCAAAACCAATAAACAAATGGAACGATTGATAAGTAAATAAGGTAAAAATATATGTATATATATAAATATACCATTAAACCCGGCATATCGGATATCGCAGCAAGAATGGCGTTTCTACCCTTTTTCACAAGTTCATCGTATTCCTCTTCTTTTCCATTAGATTCTGATAGTATGGGCACCTCTTGGGGGCTTACTATCGAACAACTTTCGTTGTTAGTAGATATAGATGCAGATTCGACAGGTACACTTGGCGATCTAGAGCAAATGAAATATTTCATAATAATTGACAGCAAAGATGATAACTGAATACGCCAACATAGAAACCTGCTCTGTGAGTCTTATGAGTCTATGACTGTTTAAATGAGATAGAACGGAAATATGCACAATATACCAAATGCATAATTCAGAGTACGTATGCACTGCTAGTACGCATTCACAGAATTTGAAACTTTTTCATAAAGCACGGAACGTTTCACGAATAGTAAAAATTACAAATAATTTACTAATATAGTTTTAAATGTTAATCCTGAATCCGCAGGTTACCTGATTTGAGAATTGAAAAATTTTGTAACTTTAAATCCTTAAGAAACAAGTTTGACTTTATTGTAACGATTAGGTATCTACAACCGTTTCTGCATCCAAATATAATTAACTGGACTAAAAACTTGAGGAAAAATAATCATTAACTGTTAAGGACAGCTACGGCAATTTTAAAAAACATGGATATTTAAAGACAGTAAATAAATAAATATGTGTACACAAGAATGCTTCATTCACATTTACTGGCCATAATATTACAAGCACTTAATAGCACATTTACGTACATAATTGCAGTGATTCATCCATATTTATGATAGTTGTACTGTAAAAATGATATCTTCAAGTCCATTAGAGAATCGACTTACTCTGAGATAATGTTATTTTTCGGAGGCAAAGGTCTATCATACTGCCCCGCTAATCCGAGGCGTCGAAGAATTCCGACAGGAACCTAAACCATGTATATTTATATATTAAATATTTATATGCAGTTTACACATCTCCTTAGGAACATCAATGAGCTCGCTGATATGGAGTATTAATATAAATTCGCATCATAAGAGAAATTTTTTCAACCTTTCAGTAACTATGGGAGCACACATATCTGTATACATCATCTAAACACTCAGATATTCATTACTCAAGCGCATACATTGTAATTTTTCAAATTTTCTTCAACTTACCTTTTCTAAATTTAGCGTGTAAAAATGTAATCCCGGGGCGCCTTGTTTGAGTAAAGACCGACACATCGCTTCTCCATACTCTACGCCGATTTCTTTAATGGCAGTTTCATTATCCTACAAGACACCACAACAAAGCATACGATGAGCATGGACGGATACATTCATAAAAGTAGATAGACATGTAGTTAAAGAGGTAAGTTTCAAATGAAATAAATCATTTTTGTGCAAAAATTTGAATTGCATTAAATTTTACGGGTTCGTTCAAAATCATCTCAATTCTAATGCGATGCTTGAACTGCAGTTCTTGCCACTTGCGTCAAATAATGAATGTTACGCTTGCTATATCACGGAACTACTGTCATCACCAATATTGATGTGATATATATTACTGCAACAAATTCAGTATATACCAAGTTCACCAAGAACACCACATAATTTTTAACTTTTAATAAAAACCAGTTTTATATTTTTGATTTAAACTAAATTGAAAAAGAAAAAATGTGCCCATACATACATGCACACACCTGGACTGCCTCCATGCGCTCTAATAACGAAGGGGGTACCCTTGTTCTGCAAAAACTCGTCATGCGCTAAAAGCCATAAAAAACGAAAGTAATAAATGAATTGACATGAAAAAGAGCTATATAAATTATATAACAATATATATATATATAAAAGGAAATCATGAATTTCTTTAACTAACATAAAAAAATCCGAATCAAAATATACTATTAAATAATTCATAAAATTAGAAAACATTCACTATATAAAATCAAAGCACATTTTTTCATCCAGAAAATTTAAAAAAACCGCGACAATTCTATGATAAAGCACCATGAAATAATAAGGTATAATACTAGTCTTTGCAAACAGGTCATTTTAACAGCTCGGTTTGTTATCCGGATAGAATACCTAATTAAATGTAAGCATATACATATAAACTAGAAAAATCTATGACATTAATTTTTACATTACAAAATATCCTATTGAATGTACTGCAACTTGAACTATTCAAATTGGCAGCTCGAATACGGATTGCTATGACTGTTCACCATGAATGATTCGAAATATCAAAATTCATCCAAACTTATGCACCACGTAAAAGGCACAAATAAGGCCACGAAATTATTCCGAACTCATTTAACCTTAAAGAAATTATTATGAAAGTTGATATTTCAACAAAAATGAAATCATTATGAACTGAAAATCCACAAAGTACATGATTGCCCTTTCACATCCATATTCATTAATGATGTATTATTTGTTGTTAAAATTCTTCTTTTCATTTGCCTATTCTACATATCCACCAAATAGTGTTCAATTATTCTAAAATGTAAAAAAGAATAATTTACAGGCACATACTGAATTCAGTTACTCTTCTAGATAAAAACAACTCTAAGAAGGCATTTCTTTAACTCATAAATTTTGATAAAATGAATGGCTATCTTGGGAGGGGGAATTTAAAGCTAAATTTAATAGAAAAAGTAACATACTTTTGTTTACATACTCTAAAGATCAACAAAAAGGCTTCATAAAATAAATAAATAAATAAAGTCAAGTACATATAGCACTAAGAAATTTATTTTCATGCATATTTTTCTAAAAAAGTACATGAAAATAAATTTCTATTCATATTCTCTCATGGCAAACGGCTTCTCGTTGAATATCATACCCATTACTAATTTTTGCATGTAAAATATCACATTATTTATTTTATTTTTAGATAAGTCAAGCTTGATTGAACGTTCAAAATGTTATCTGTCAAAAATCCCCTATAGTGCTTAAATAAAATTTTCATACATCAAAGAAGAAAAATTCAATGAAACTCTTCAAAGTTGCTCGTCAAAGATTAACTTTTTGTTCTAGAATCTTACTCTCAAAAAAATTCATTGTACCTTAAATCCAGCATATGAGCTTATACACATGATTCCTGGTATAATGGGGGCGACAATGCCCGCCTTTCTACATGCGCTAACAAAGTGACCGTACACCATAGGATCAAAAAACATCTGCGTTATTATGACTTCAGCACCTGCTTCACACTTCAATTTCAAGTACTGGATTTCTTCCGTCCAGTCCTAAAAAAATGCAGTCATCCCCCAATTAACACTGCAAACGAAATCTGTGAAGATGCCGCTTTTACATACAAAAACTGACTATTCATGTTGCTTATTGGTTTGATTTTACTAGAAAAATCGAATCCCGCCAAAAAGAACAAATTCCTTCAGTGTTTACTGGTGTTATCAGAAATTAAACGTCAATTTAGAAAAGTGCACTAATCGAGAGATTCCTGAACAATTTTAAATAAAACATGTTGGACATTCGCTATCCATGCTGCATATATATATATATATATATATGAATCACATACAATTGAATATTGAAGTGTAGAAGCTGAACTGTAATATAATAAGATTAACTTTTTGAATTTCAAATTTGATGATTCGCCACTCTGTAAATATGAATGTCAGTTTCATGGTTACTATCATGTCTTTTCCACCTAATCTTCTTCTCTTGTACTTGCATATTTCCCTTTTTTTTAAATAAATAATTATAACAAAGAAGTACATTTTTATTATTCGAATACCTGGTCACTACATACAAATAACTCTCCAGTGTCCACTGATATATTACACCTTGTCAACTCTGATTCAGATAGCAGGGCTTTATCTCCATCAAACACCTTAATGCGATCGGGATGGCCCTGAACATTATTATGAAAAATCAACAAACTTAAAAAGCTGCTCTGCTGTTTTGTTAAAGAAATTCTACCATTGATAGCATAATTGGTGCTACAAATCGCTGAATTCATCAAATTTGACAAATGAAAATGAGAAGGATTTTAGGATTAGTAAATATGACATTGACTGCTGTTACATAGCGGATAGAGCCCATTTCAACTTTTTTATTAGCATATATATATATGCTTAAGTAAGCCATTTCCTAGTATTTGCAAGCTAGTTGAATATTACATTAGATTTACCCTTCTAGAATCCCTAATCGAAATTATTCGTATATGAAAAATCAACTTAAGAGGATAAAAATGTAAATTATATCTATTCATAAAAGGATTTCTCCCTAAGTATGTACTTTTATATGAATTTATAAATACTTTATATGGTTGCATTTATTCATTTTTCTTATTATCGTAATTCTTAAAGTACTGATTTACCTCAGGATAACCAGCTACTGACAAGCAGAAATAATCGCCATATTTTGCTCGAATATATACCACTAGGTCTAAAGCGCAGCTAAAACCTCTTCTGTCCGCTTCCCACGAATGAGCACCTGCCGGAGGATCCCCTCTTAATGCTACAATATTTCGAATGCCATGTTCTTGGCATATATTAAGGGCCTGGTCAATCTTCTCTACTGGCATGTTGGTGCAGGTTAAATGCATATTCGGCTCAAAACCAAATTCTTCTTTTGCTTGAATTGTCAACTCTAATGTAAGGTCGGAAGTGCTTCCTCCTGCCCCCCATGTGAAATCAGCAAATAAAGGATATATGTCCTATAGAATTCAAATTAAATAGAGTCGAATGTAGCCGATAATGCACACCATACGTCCATGCACTTAGAGTACATTATAGAAAATTGTGTGCATCGTAAGACATGATATATCTGATGAAAAAAAGCTGAGGGTAACTTAAGCACAATTTGAACGGCCTATATGCTTTGAGCTCAATGTTAAGGCTATCGAACATTCTTTATCTAATCGAAGGTTGTTAAATACTTATGGCTCAGTAAGAAATATAGCTATTAAAATGCCAAAAAATTTTGAAATTTGCATAAAATGTTTCCATTAAAGCATTGAAATAAATTATCACAAGAATATAACAACTAACGAAGCATTAAATCAACTGTTCTAGGATTCAAACGCATTGCCCCTTCAAGATTGCCTGTTTAGGAAAAACAATGGCACTAGAAATAGAATCATTAGAATTATTCACATCATAATCATTTCATTTGTGCACAATGCTAAATACACTGATGAAAAGCGTAGCTTGCTTTCATTCATGCACCTTAAATAGCAATGAATATGCATTTTGGCATCGAATTCTTATTTTTCATACAATCAAAAGATCTAGGTATGGTTTAAATTAGCTTCAAGTAAAAGTTTCATCAAACTCTTCATGTTTGGGGATTCTACAATTAATGGAAAAATTGGGCTTATTCTTGCCTTCAGTCGTTTGATTCGATCTTTCAGAAGTTCAACACCTTGAGCAGATCGCGGTGGGAAAAATTCCAATCCGACGAATGGCTTAATGCATTCATTTGACGCAGTAAATGCGTCTTTGGTCGCTGCAGAGATTAAATCAATTAGCTTGTTTCCACGTTCCATTCCGACCTCTACTTCAGTGCCCTCCATCTAATCAGAATATAACGAAATTCCACCTTACTAAGCAAGACGTAATGATCAGCTCAATTGTATTCTGGCATTGTGTATCGAAGTTAAAAATTATTATAGTCAGTAAAATATTCGGTAGGAAATATGACAACTAATGGCGATATTTCGGTAAATTCGGTAATATTGAGAAATCGATCTTGTAACAGTCTCATTTTGATTGGTCCATCGGAAGCAGAAAATGTGTCAAAATTCAACATACACTCTTAGCGCTTCCACAAAAAGCAATTAAAATGCAAAGCAGCTAGGAGATCGAGGCAATTGTAAAGCCAGTTGTTCTATTGCTGTAATGTAAATTTAAATCAGCTCTTTATTAAGTTGATTTTTCGAACTAATCCTGTCAATGTTGGTTCGTGAACATAACCTCAAATTTGTGGGATTTTCACTTGCAGTCTGCGTCATTACAGCGTTTTATTGCTTAACTCATGCCCTCAAAAATTCAATGCAAAGTGCTCAAAAGTATTGCCCGACTATGGATGGACGAGCACCGTATAAAGGAGAACCTACACAGTCGAGAAGGAGCGCATTATTAAATTTAGGAAAACATGCCCTTGCCGTTGGTGTCGTTTCATTAGAAGGTACTACCCCAGCACAAGCTTTATTTGAAGATATTGTCAAGAAAGGAGGCTGTCCGACTTATAACGAAGTAAAGGGAGCATCTGTGGCCGATTTCCAACTAGATAAGGTTAGCTACATGTGTTGATGTGATATTGATGCATGTACAATTGCTTCGTTACTTAAGAAAATTGCTAAAATTTGAGAATTTAGGACAGTGCAGCAATTTTGAATAAACTTTATGTAGGGATTCAGTAAACCAGTAGTCAATATCGAAAATTACAAATTCAGGTCAATCAGATTGGAAAAAACTTTAACCTGGTAGGCATTACATATATTAGTTAGCAATATCATTCCTGTCTTACATTATCTTTTTGATGCTTATTCTACTGAAATCTGAAGAAAAGCCTCTAATCAAGCTTTTCATTCAATTCGTGATTTTTTTAATTAGTGGTATTCGAAATACGAGAACATTTCAAATATAGAGCTTTAGCATTGTTTATATTTTTAGTTTTTTATAGAAACAGTTCCAAAATTGAATTTGTAGTTTGCTTAGCTACTTTCCAACTCGTTTTGTACAAATTCATAGTAAAGGAAAGGTGCATTGCCATCACGTTGCTTATACATTGTTGCAATTTAAAACATTGGTATCATATATATTCCTTTGAAGTGCAAAAATGCATACATTTTGCGTTTGCTTACCTCCAAATTGTACGTACACATAGTATATGGGAGTTTGGTACGAGCTAGCTTACCACGACTGGACCCAATACTCAATTTGTGGATGCACTAGATTTAACATGACTAGGCGCGCATCGACTATTGAAGATATGTTTACCACCCAATGTCCTCGATCTATTGGACAAACTTATGCTGTTAATATGTCTATGGCTATTAACCCTAGTGCACCTGGGCAGTTTTTGGAAAAAGCGTTTTACACAGACTGGCCGAATATGGTACTGGATGTTTGGAATGAGGGGCAACATGGAGGGGAGAATGACAACTTGGTGCTATATGGAAAAGCAATACAGATGCAATGCGTTCAGGTACGTAATATTTTACATCATTTTTTGGATTTTTGCTCATGACAAATAAATGAAAAAATTCATCATATCCAAACCAATTACAATATGAAAAAACTGTTCTCTGATAAGAGATGAAATTTTGCTTTTCTAACGATGAATGATCAAATTTGCTAATTCTTTCTCTATATAATTAAATTTGTTGCTAGACCTTTGAAGTACATGAATATAATATGCATAACTTCTCATTGAAATGCCTTAACAGCTTTAAAATTGAGTGCATTGCCGAAAATAGATGCTCTTAAAGGTGCACTTACTTTAATATTTGGTGCTAATTCTCTAATAAGTGCTAGAATCTATTTTGCATGAGTACCACTGCTTTGTTACCGGTTTTTATTTTTAGCTCTATTACAACTTATTCTTAGATTATGGTCACTTCATATGATGATATTTTTTTGAAAAATAATACTGATACAATTGCTCCCTGTAAGAAATTCAGTATTAATTCCAAATAAGGTCAATAACACTATGTATTGTGTAAAAATGGGGTTGCTAATAACGATATTAATATGACATGCAAAAATGAGTATACTTGATAAATCACATTTGTATGACAGATGTCACAGGCAGTTAATAAATCAGTTTATTCATTTTTATGATCAGTTTAATGCTGCAGTATTCAAATATGATATATATTCATACCCTATATATTTTATACTTTGAACGTAGAGTTCTGGTCTTTGTTGCATTTTACGTTGGTTATTGTAACTACCAATGTAATATTATCATCTGAACTGAACACAATGTAATTATATTCGGGTGAACATTACAAATGGCACATTTCTGAAGTCCCTGGTTTCCGATCTTGGGCAAACTTAGAATTATTCTCTACTATTGCACTGTCAGCAAGGACCTTAACATTACTTCTCAATGCTTGATAACTTTTTGGGAGATATACTTTCTTTATGTCTTGTATAATATTACTGAAAATCTTGATATCAGAAAGGTTTACTGCCTAACCTGCAACAGCAGAAAGTATTGAAACAAGGCAACATTATTGCGACCATATCTTACATACCATTTATTTTTTCTGAGCGCTTTAAAGAATAATTACATCATTTTCTATATATATGTATACTTAGGTGATGGGTCGTCGCGCTTTTGTCGGAATCAATTTCTTGAGCAGGAGCCCCATAACTTCTGATACTGAGCTTAATGAAATGTGGCAGGTTTGAAATTTTTTCTTCTATTGAAAAAATATGTAATTTACTTTTTTAATGCATGATAGTAAATGGGTTTTAAGAACTTAAAGCATTTTATAGATGTATCATCTATCTGTATTATTTGTGCAAGTGTTGTATCTTACGACGAGCTTTCTACTATAAGTGCTTCGTATATATTACATCAAAATATTATTCTGCAAGAGATATTGTATTGTTTCCCGATTCAAATTCAGTCAGCTATATTTTTAGCAGCAAGCCCAATAAGTAAAGCAAACGTCAAGTTATATAGTATAAAGAATTTGCTTTTCAATGAATGTTCACATTTTACGAATAAACAAAAGTCATACTATGTCAACTTAAGCTCAGGTTTTTGGATAAGACAAATTATTAGTATAATTAATTAATTTGGTGGTCCCAATAAATTTATTATGCCTTAAGTTGTTTACTAAGCTTGTATATATATTTATATATTAAATACGAGAAAGAAACAGAAAAATTGTATCAAAGAAAATAATTATCTGCCTCTTCAACAATTTTGGCAGCGTGCTGAGGCCTTGGGAATATCAAAATACGGTGGAAATCGAATGGAGATGGAATTAGTCGACCACCAAAATTGCAAGTATCCCCGTACAACCGATGAAGGTAAATTATTTCCCTTTCAAATATTGACAACTCAGTATAATCATATTTACTCAATATTTTTCAGTTGAAACTTCATGATTAAATTTTCAAAATGTATCAGCCATTGCATAAAATGTAACATGTTTCTGATCGGATGTAGTCAGATATAATTTATTCAATTTTAATGAAATTTATCTATTAACTTTGATGGCAAAACATATACTTCAATGACATTCTAGCTAATTAGCCCATTTTTATTGATCTATGATGAGTAAAAAGTATCGCGTGATTAAATACGAGCAAATTCTTCTTCTTGTATTCTTGCATACATACGTGCAATAGATTGATTTATAGCTCCTTGTAAAATGATAGTACTGATATTGCACAGGGGTAATAATGCGAACTGAGCGTGCAGGCTTGGGAGCTGTTTTAGGCGTTAAAATTTTGGACCAATCATTGCTCGTCAAACCTCCTAATACATAACGTTTAATAGATTAGCATCGTATAAATGCATATCAAATTATATACATAATTTTTTATTTGTTTTTACCAAATATTTCAAGTAGATAGTCGTATTACTTTATTAAATTGCACCACGAGATTGCATAGTTTAAGACCTTAACTCTTATGGTACTACAACATAGTGCTGTCCAATATAACTGTCCAGTTATTTGATAATCCTTTCATCCATTTCATAACATTATTTATTCTTCATAGTTCTTCATTTTAATCTGACATCGCATATTTTTGTGATAATGATACCATTGGAATTAACTGAGTCATTAATGTATGCATATGTTGAAGCTATGAATTACATCACTTAACTTGCTGTGCCATATATATATATTTGGTATTGTTTATCGTATTATTTACTCATGGTATCTATGAAGCTAGAATGGAATTTTTGACACTGATGTAGCCCATCTTCGAAAAAACATAGCTCTACCATCATCTCCTCATAGAACACAATGGTTTATGTTCAATTTTTTAAATAAACTACTTTCTTAGAAGTAACGTTCAAGAATTTCAATATTGTAATACTCCAAATTCACTTTTTCTCAATGCATACATGCAAGATAAAGGCAATTATTTTTTATGGTCTTGACTTTGGGTCATCATAATTGGGAGTACTGGCTTCTGTGATTTCTTGTCATTGATGTTTTTGTGGGGACAATATAACTTTGTAGAGGCTAAATTTTGCTAGTGATTTACATTAACAATTCAATTTGCTGACCAACGTATTGGAAAATGATTAATTCAAAATCGAGAATTTCTATAACCACTTCTAGCTATTTTTACGCACTAAAATTGGTTTTAAAATGGGAACATTAAATTTACTAAATACATTTGCATAAAATATTTTTCCAATATAAGAATGAAAATTGAAATGCCATTTCTAATGAAAGAACAATTATTTCATCTGTATTAGTGTTCATTTTCGGACTAAATATTTTTTTATCTCCAAACTGGTATTGGCTTATTTCAAAAATATTTTTGATATGCATCTCTTTACTTTGTAACATTGATGCATGTGCTCAGTGTATCCTCTTTAGCAAATGAAGAATATTAGTTTTACATTCGTACAGTTAGTTCTGAATAAAACTGCCAAATTAATTCATGTATCCTTCAAAAACTTTTGCCTAAATTTGGCTATAATATAGTAGAATTTTTTGGTTGCATCTGAATGTTTGTTAGGTACAAAGTTTGCTACACGCATTTGTATTGAGAAACAAACCACTACTTTGGACAGGCTATGTTGGCCTATCTGGCTTAAAGTACTTCTTGTTACATGAATGTTCAGTATTTCCTAAATTTTGATCATTTCTATCTGATTGACAAATATTACAATACACTGTATAATGCAGCTTTCAGAGTATACAATTTAATCTTCAAGTTGGATATGTCAAGTAGTTCTAATTTATGCAACAAAGTCTATTCATTTTATCTTTGTTTGCCTCAAAGATATTTACATAAATCAGTTTTAAATATCTTTTTCACTCAACATTATAATTTCTGTTGCATTATTCTATGAAGCAAACATTTTTGGATTACATAATTCATATCTGCATCAGTTCATGACAAAATTCTAAAATACTTCATTGACATGTAAGAAATTAACAATTATTATCGATTTGTGGCACAGTTTTTAGTTATTACAGGCATTGACTTTTGCCACCTTTTATTTGGCTGCTGATATATACAGTAGTATATTAGACAAACTTTATTTTTAAAGCAACACTTTTACACATTCCATCAATCTTCTAAAAGTTTTCTGTACATTAATTAGTTTCAGCTCATGTAGTATTTTGCATAAAACCAAAAAGAATGCGTTGGCAATTTAAGTCCCTTTATAATTCTGCAAGCAATATTAAAAACACGCAATATGTATTAATTTAGTATACAGATATGCAAGGCAAGTCTTGATTAGGTTCTAATGCTGCAAAATGTTTTTTTTATTTTATGCAGTATTTCACCATAATAACTCTTCATCAGTCTTTCTGATTTGATCAAAACTGCTGCTGTTTTTAAAATGATAGAGTTTCAGTCTAAAAATTTTGATATCACTGCATACTCTCTCAGATCATCTCTTGTATCAAATTATCACTAATCTTTTTGTTCTCTTGAAAAAACTGGTTAGAACTTAGATGTAAAAGATAAGCAAAAAAAGCCAGAAAAAACAGAGAAACTAAGGTATACTACTAACCAAATGTGTGTTGCTAAGAATGAATCTCATAGACATACAAAGCATAATAAACAAGCTATTTTAGATATTGGTTATAAAAACAAACCCAAAATCAATTGGCTAAAAAGAAAATCCTAACATTTCTGCCCTTGCAAAATATTATGTTATAAATCTTTGCTTTGATCCTACTTTTGATTGCTTACCAAATTCTGGTTCACTCATTAATACTTTTTGTTTCTCTGCATTATCCTGCTTAAGAGAATTTCTACTTTACTAGCATATGTTAATTATTTCTCTTTCCTCCTGTATTTTTTTATTAATGAATGTCATATATAGCCATTTTCTTACTTTTTCACAATTCTAGTATTGAAGTCCTTTTGAAAACTTTAATGCTTGGCATTTTTGTGTAAAAAATGTAGATTTTTCCACAGATTCATAGAATTATCACAGTGTGCAAAACAAATGAACCATCTTTCTATGACCAACAGTGCTTGAAGGTCTCAGTCCAGCTGCCCATGTTTTCCTCACATGCTGCCTGGAATGCTTGGTAAAACGGTCCATCACAATTTAAAATGGACAACCTATGGAAATTTGAGCGGAATGCACGAAAGAAAAACTTTATTGGAGCATGGTTCAGGCAGTAAGGAGGCAGTAAAAGAAGCTCCAGGATGTCACTTCCTCCCATCACAATCTTTACTGAATGAATTGCTGCGTTGTTGCATACTATGCACCTGATGCTGGCAGTGCGCGAGTTCTGGAAAAACACCAGAATATCTGCATACTTTGCAAATCCATGCACTATACAGAAATCAAACAGACCATCTGTGGTCAGTACACAGATGACACTGTACCGCAGACCACAAGCACCAAGGTCCTTCATGCAACACTGTTGGCCTTTCTTGCACAATTGCTAAGAATGTAATAATCAAAATGCAAGAAAATACAAAAAAGACTTGGTACAGATACATTACACTTCCTAACTTGTGTTAATCAAAGTGAGGACACTCTATCAGCACAACAAAAATACATGTAGTCTAATTATTTTGAGTGTGTAATTCTCCTTGAACTTGTATTTGTATGACTCTCCTCAAATCTTGAAATTATCTTTTTAAATTGTACCACAGCTACAAACAAAATTAAAATTTTAGAAAGATAGTTCCTAACAACCATGCATGGCTTTGCAGATTGTAATCATGAAAGCCAATCTTGTCCACTGACATGACACTGACCTCAACCCAGAGTGGCATATCCTGTGCAAACTTTAAGAACTCCTGTAATTTTTCTGAAATATTTGGACAGTCGGTTTCCAAAAACACTGAAAGGTTTTTTGAATGAGAGGTTTTTTGTGGCCAGCATTTGTCCCATACTCCATTCACTCACATCCCCATGTTACACTTCTGAAGCCAGAATGTGCAGTATGGTCACAGAATATTGTGTCAGATAATCAAGCACATTAAACACCATCTTATCAGTCATGTACTTTGGTCTGCCACTGACATCACCCGTCCCCTTCCTTTTTCCAGAACATCTCATAGATCATGTACTCTTCACTGTGCAGATGCTGACCCTCAGAAGCAATGTTGTCTGCCTCTGTGAAGACCTACTTATGGCCAGCTGCTGTACCAACTTCATCTCCTTCTGGTTCAGGTGCAGACGCATCCTTGCTGCAGTGTTGTGACATATGGTAAGACAGGCAAACAATTCAAGAGAGCGATAGTTCAAATATGCATAAATACCATGTCCTGCATTGCAAATAGTGACTATACTTCTTCAACACAACATTACTTGATTCAAAAATATTATGTAGCTAGACACTTAGAATATGACCAGGTAATTTTAAGAATATGAGTAGACATATTTGAAAATATTCCAAAGAGGAATACTTGCAGCTATAAGTAGAAAAGGAATTTACTCATAATTCAAGTTAATTCCTAACATTTATTTGAAATAAATTATAGAATATATACTAAATAGAGGTGAAATATTTTTGAATAGAAATGTCTGAAGCATTTCCTGTTTGAATGTGTTTGGTGTTAAATCTTAAGGTTTTTTCATACAATGTTTTTATTTAAATTATAGCTTGCATAATTATTCTCTTGTATTCTGTTACCAACAAAAGATTATCTCAAAAAAAGGTACAGTTGGCAGATAAAGAACTAGCAGGTTTGAAGCAATGATTACAGTTTATGGCTAGTAATGGAGCTGGTGAAGGTAAAATCTTGAGTGCCATGGATATGCTAAAGATAAAATTTACTGACTGCAGTTGAGATAGGACCAGTGCAACAGTATACCATCTTGATCAATTGGAGGTATGCCAGGCTTACTTGTCCACAAATTTTTAAAAGTTTGCATATTTTCCATGCTGCACTATAAGAAACGAGCAGTGATTAGCATTAAGAAAGGTTAGTTCAAGTATTTTGCCACTAAAGTTTTAACAGATTATATGGTACTGCTGTAAAAATTGATGTAAATTTCAAGCACCACTAATTTTTCTTATTTTTTTGCTCTTCCACGAGTAAATTTTATACTCTAACTGGAAAATACCTTAAAGGGAAGGTTGCTGTCATGGAAATATGTGCAAGAAACAGCTTTTTCAAATAAATTACGCAAAATTCAGGCAAACCTAACTTTCCGTTTGAGGTCTAGCTAGATAAGTTCTAATGAATGGAATTAAATTTATACATATAATTGATAAATTTGCATCAAATAGACAGCTAAATATGCAAAATTACAAAGAAAGTGAAAATCAATGTTTTTCTTTCTTGCGTTAAAACATGGTTCAAAAGACTTTTAGGCAATTTATGTAACCATTGCAGATTATTTTTTCCTGAATAATTAAGCTCAGTATTAATATGATTGGTCAATACCTTGCCACTGTCAACCTTATTGGCTAGAGTATGTAGTGTTATTTTGTAATTAGGTTAGAATATTTAAACAGAGGAATTTCATTTGCCAGAATATTCTTCTAGTTTTTTGTATAACTAGCTATTGAAAAGAGATTTTTCAATGTGCACATATTTTCACTTAGAGATTATTGAGGTCCATGATGACTACCTGCACTTGCATGCATGCATTATTCAGCAAGGTAAATAAATTAAATTTTTCTGCTTGAATAATTCTTTATTGTTTAAAAGCTTCTCATTGAATGAGAATTTGTCTAGTGATGTCATTCTATTCAAACCAATCAAAACGTCATTTAGAATTTTTTAACTATTAAAAGAACAGTTCCTCACATCATTAATTGTTTTTTATTTACTATAGAAATTACATTTTCAAAAAGTTCTGACATGATAAAGGACCCAATTATTCTTCTGAGAAAATGCTATGAGATAATGATATGCATTTGAAGAATTGCATTCAAAAGAGCTTCTGTAATATAAAGTTGGAAAGAATTCTTTTCAAATCAACTGTATACTCCTGAAATACAGTAATGATATATCGAATTTAACTGCTTGCATAATACTCATTTTGGTACCACTAAATTTAAATTTAATGTTTGATTAATGCACTACGGACAAACTATATTGAGCAAAAAAATTAGATATACCTTCTCTTCTTGTTAGTACTGAAGTTCTTGGAGCATGTGAACAAAAGTTTTGGATTTTTATATAGCTAAAAATTTTATATTTTTTGTGCTTTTCATTTGAAAAAGGTCAGATTTTGTGCTTACCATTCTAGAAATAGTTGTACATTTGAAAACTGTGATCATAAAAATAAAGCCTAAGGAATGAAAAATCTAACATTTTGTTATCTATTTTGTACACATTAAGAATGCTGCAACCATGGGCTAAACCAAGATGAAATTTCCACCACTGAGCACACTATAGTTGGTAATGTATTATTTTTACGCAAGTGAAATTTTGTCAAAATTGTTCATTCAAAAAAGTTAAAATTGTCATTTGATTGAATATGCCATAATCCAACTTTTTCCTTTTTGCAGCTACTGGTCACATTCTCAAAACAGCTTTGATATGTAGTTAAGATATTATAGGTTAAACTACTTTATTGGCTTTGAATCTCTCCTGTTAACTATCCACTCTGATAGTGCATTTGAAAACTGTCAGGATATTTACTGGTCCTGTTATTTTGTACATTATTACAGCATAGCTGCTAAACTATGTTCACTTATATTTGCCTATTTTCCAATTATATTTTGCCTGTACTTTTTCTCACCTTTTACCACGTTGTACTTATTATTCCAATTGCACCTTTACACTAATCCTTTCAGTCAACACCTTTGTTATAATTATTTAATGGATTCATGTGTTCTACACACACAATCCCACATGCAATATTCCTTACGGTTCTGTGGAAATTTCTCATTTTCTACCTTGGCATGTTCCATGTTGTAATACTGCTTCAACAGTGGTCAGATTTTCAAACCCTGCTTTACCTTCTGTTACAATATTTCAAACTGCACCAACTAATTGGATATTATTCTAGAATTGTCATCAATCCCATAACTCCGCTTTGGCTTATTCTTTATTTACTTTGCTTTACTTCTGCCAAAGTTAATTCTAAAGGATACTTCAATTATTTCCAGAATAATCACAAGCATGCAAATGAAAAATGATGGCTTTACTGATAGAATAAAAGATTCACCAGAGAAGCAGTTTCAAGGACACTCCAAGAGTGCATACTACAGAAACTAACAGAAACATGTTTATTAGTTCAGTCTTATATTTTAGTTTACTCTTGACAAGTTTAATTATTATATTTTTATTGATCTTTCTTGCACTGCTGTTTGTTTGTCCTCTACTACACATTGGACTTCACTTCGAGTACTGAGCCCCATTGTCCACATACTAATATACATGTTAAATTATTATACCTTTCTTGTTCCATTCTAACAAAAGCATTGATACATAATTATCAACATTTTTTGTCGAAGTGCTAAAAACTGTATTTTTTACAAACTAGTTTTTTCAAAATTGTAAGCTTTTTTTGAACATCTTCAGAAATCAACTTTTTGTGTAGTCAGTTAAAGCTGAGTTAAAGCAAAAAAAACCTTCAATGTCTTATATCTGGCACAGCAGTCATCACAAATTTTATAACCTTTATGGCCATTATTAAAAAGCAACTTTAAAAGTACAGTCTGCAATAATGGGCATTGAAAGAAGAGTCCCAAGTACCAGAAATATTTTTAAAAATGGTAAATAGTACAAGATAAATAGCTACAGTCATGTTCATGCCTCATTTACATAATTTATTTGTTCAAAATTTGTTTTAAGAGTTACTTAAAATGGTTTGACATATTTTATCATTTTTTTTAAACTGGCACAGTATATTCCATATTTTCATTTTGCTGCCCTGCAGTTATAATTACCTCACTTTTAATGACAAAACGTTGTACATTTCTTTTCACACAAATAATATCATAGATTGTTTGTTTGTATACAAAAAATGCATCAATCTAGCATTTATATTATCAAATGAGATATGCTAAAATCTAAATTTGCATACTTATACGAATATGTGTAATGATGATATTAGCAGTATTCTTTTCATGAACAAAATTTAATATTAGGACTACATTTTCACTAACTGCAAAATAGTTGATGGAAAAAGTGCTTTACAGTTAAATTAATTCACAATACTTTATTTGACTATATACTTAAAAAAAATATTATAATCATTATTTATCACTTGAAAAGTGGTCTAAGCTGAAAAAAATTCTGTGACAAAATAAATTCAAACTTGTACCAAGTCTCAGAAAATTGGTTTCAATTTATTTACTAATATCAAAGTTACATTAGGACTTAAATGAGTCATATTTTGAGTCAATCAAGTTATTCATTGTTGGTAATACTCAATGGCAGCTTTTAAACTGTACACACTATTAAATATTGCCATCAGCAATAGATTATCAAGATACATATTTGCTATGGTATATCAGTCTAGATTCATTTTGTGCAACTCATATTATGCAAACAACTTAAGACAAACATTTTGCTTTTGGATGGAGTCCAACAGTTAAGTTTTGGCACATCTGTTAGAAACATGAAACACAGCAAAATACAGGAAACTGTGACAGAAATGTATATATTTATCAGGCACTAATTGTGTTCATAGAGGTGAGTTAACTCTATCAACACAACAAAATATATAACCCTACTGATATCTGTGCAGCCAATTTACTTGGAACGCCATGAATAAAAACTAACCACAGCTATAAAACTAGAATTAATCCATAAGGGAGATAATTCCTAACAACATTGTCAATCAAGAGGAGTGCCATAATAATGGTAATGTTGGATTGACATTTGTTAATGGACCACTGAATGGTATCATATCTGCCAGATATCATAATGCATTTTTAATTAGAATATAGGATTAGCTATATAAACCAGAACTCACTAACAATATTGATAAACTGGCCAGCTCTAGGACATATCCACTCTTTTTTTAAAAGTTAGCAATCGAAAGTAATATCTAAGACTGAAAAGCAAACCATCTACTTTTTCTTTTACTTCTTCTAGTAAAACTGCTGTATTCCACAAAAATCCACTGAACACAAGAATTGGTGAAAGCAATAAAGACTGTAGTGAAAAGTTATAGTTGGGCTCTAAAGTTGTAATAACTTAACAACAAGAGTGCATCTCCATATTACCATAAAGTTTTGTTGAATACATGAAAATAATATGGAATATCATGTCCTTATGAATACAATAGGCAATTAAAAATGTTAAAAAAAGATTTTTTCAAAGGAATAAACGATTTATCAGGATGTTTCATTTGTAGTAGAAATTTGATTTGAAACGTAACTAGTTAAATATTATGCAACATTCATAGACTACAATGTTGGTTGCAAGAAATCAATATCCCTAATAACATTTTGATAAGGCTTAGAAGCTTCTCTTTATGTGCCTAACTTGCTTCAGTATGTCTTTTACAGCTAATCCTTTCTTATATTAATACATAAATTTATTACCTTTTCATCCTTCTGGAAAAGTTGAGTAACTGCACTAGGTTTTTTTTCTTTTACCTCTGGCATTTTCTCTGTTTTAGTTGTTTTTCTTTCATGCTTCATTGGATTGCCATTTTATCTCGCAAGCAATTGCTTTGGCTTGCTTTTGCTTTACATTGACATTAAATTTCAATATGTCTTTTGCATTAGTGGTGATACTCTAAAGAGTGTATGGAACCTGTTGGTTTGTCTTCAGTCAATCAAATTTAGCTTTTTCACTTAAATTTTTTTGCTTCTATTTCAAAATCAAGGTAGACCGTGGAAAGCATTTTTCTCATTTTGTAATTGATTTAATCATCGATTTAACCCGCTTACTTTAAAATTTTTAAAAAACAATTGAAATTTTTCAAGTTGCTATGTGAATCATATCCGTGCAATTATTTCTCTTTGAGTTTCCTGAGTACTGTCATTGTCTCATCTCTGGATGCAGTTTGCAATTGATACTTTGTAAAATTAATCTTGCTTGGAAAAAACCTTATGTTCTACAACATTATTGTATTAGTTTTTTTATCATAGACCAATATTCTGCTGGTATGCATATTTAAACTTCTAAGAATGTTATTCTGTTTTACTAAAAAAATTAAAGAGTAAGCAATGCTATTAGTTCATTCAATCATTAAGTAACTCTTTATTGCATTAAATTAACCATTTACTTTCAGCTGATAAATCAGCAGAAAGCTTGAGTTGAATAGTATAATAAACTTTTACCACAGGGAAGAACTTGTTTATTAGAGCCTTATAATGACCTTGCAGATTTCATTAGGCAAAACAAAGCACTTTTTATATGGCGCAGTTTCTTTGATGCTATTACTCACTTTGCTAACATTAACTCAATTCATCAATCAATCTGCATTGACTGACTAAAACTTGCACCAGTTACCTTGCCTTTGCTTGACAGAGATCCAATCTTAGATCTATTCATTTCAGCTGTTGAATCACTAGGAATTTATACAGTGGTTTTTTCAAATTGTTTCTTCTCTGGGTTCATAAACTGCCTCTGACTACTGAAAGAAAGTTGGACCTCATTTATTCTTATAAAGAGACCTCAATAGTAATCTTAGTTACAATGATGCAACAATAAGAATACTCAAGCAAGATTACACGTAATTACATCACTTTAGATATTTGGCTGCTGTGCATGATTTCAGATTAGCAAATTCCCTTTGAAGGAAGCTTATTTATTCTTGTTAAAACATAGATGATCCTTTTTCTTAAGATTTCTCCTTGAAAGTAAAATAAAAAAGCATTTGATAATGATATTTTGTGGTTTTGTGAATTGTTCTAGTCTGTGCCTATTAAAAAAAGTGAAAAATAGGCCTGTCACGAATCAAATTGTGTACGTGTTGAAATTTTGTTGAACAGATTTAATCTTTTAAGATTTTTGATTGTAAACCAGTTGTAATAGTCATTCTAGGCGCAATGGCTTATTTTAATGATGAGACATTAAGTGTTATGCCTGAGCATTTTTTTCTCTTAATGTCTTAATCAGAATAGTCAGCCCTAATTAGATTAGTGAGCCGTAATCAGAATAGTTAGCCGTAATCAGAATAGTCAGCCGTAATCAGAATAGTCAGCCGTAATCAGAATAGTCAGCCCTAGTCAGAATAGTCAGCCCAAGTCAGAATAGTCAGCCGTAATCAAATTAGTCAGCTCAATCTGAATTTTTTTATTATATAAGTTGCTACGTAAATATATTCTAACTTCAGTTAATTTATTAAAGAAGAATATTGACTTACTGGGTTTTGCCCTAAGTTTAAATGCTCGTCCTGGAGTGAGAGTGCAATGGCAAAGCGTAGGGATGAAAATGCGCAACTTCGACCAGGGCAAGTCGAAGATATGTATTCTCGGATTGGAGTCAGCAGTTCGGCGGAAGAATCGTTTATAGCTGCGAGCAACGAAACTATGAAGCAAAGGAAATTAGTTCGAGGTAAATAATTGCTCAGTTTCATCAATAATATTTTTGTAAAATGAACTCGGTACTTTGAATAATTTCTTTGAACGTTTTTATGATCTGTATCAATAATGCAATTGGAAAAGTACTCTCTTTATCCTCTCCGTTCATAATTTTGCTTTAACTGCATCCCTGCAGCGGATTTCATTGGGGAAATTGTACCCATCTAGCAACATATCAGAGGCTAGAAATTCGCCAAGTTTGTCAATACAATTTTCAAGTATTTCCAATAACCATAATGTCAGAACTCCAATGAATATCCATAAATGGACTGTAGCATCATAGTTTTCCTTCGAATCAGACTAATTTGTAGTTTTTCCCAAAGTCAAATGGAATGATAAATTGAGGAAAGTGAATGTAATTGAGATTGTTGCTCGAATAATTTTTTAGCGGTAGCACCATTATGATGCAGAAATATGTTTCTTACTCAACTTGCTAAAATTTTACTGTTAAAAGAAGCCACTATAGTACATAACTTTACATTTTCAACCAGCGTTCAATATATATATATATATATATGTATGCTCAAATACATTTATCGAGCGGTCTCGATTTGATAAGACATTTTCAATGAACTTTAAAATTATTAAAAGATTTATTAATTTATATTGGGTTCGAAAAGCAACACCATCATCTATCAACTTTTTAAGAAGTAAAAAACATGATAGAAAGTTTAATATTGTAACCCTATCAAAGAAAAGTGCGCCATTTTTGCACTGTGCAAAAAATGCAATTAGAAGTTTTATTCTCTTTTATTCAGGGAAGCAATCTGGGAAAAATGATGAAACAACCGAATCGTGTGCAGAATCACAAGTCTTAACCGAACCGATAATTTCAACAGATCGGATGGGTAAATCAGACCTGTTTGATGTGGATCATTTTGCTGAACGCTACGCTAATCGAGTGGTAAGAGTTACGACTACTAGTAAGTGTTGGACTATCTATTACCGTTTTTACTCGGAATAAATACTAGAATACAACATTCAAGTTTTTGAGACTCTATAATTTTTTCTAAATATTGAACAATGTTGAAGGAAATTTTCAAAATAAACTAATATTTTCGCTAGAACTCCTGGCGCTGTATACATGAAGTCTTAAATATTTTGCACCTACATTTTTTCATTTTTACACAACTTTCTGTATTTTATTTAACTTATCTTATTGATTTAGTAATGGCAGTTTTTAGGCCAAATTTTATGGTACAAATTTTAGATATAAATAAAAAATGTTCTAGGATTAGAATTCCAAATTTGCTGCTATTCACTGTGAAGGCGAGCTAGGTTTGAATTGATATATTTTTAAAGCTACCTATGCTCTGAAGACTCAACTAAACTTAAATTTCGGGGTTGATCCATTCAATGATTATAAATGTCTGGAAATGTATCCATTTTTTTCATTTGGGTATCAAATGAAAGCATTTTAATGTGTCAATTTTATTCTGTAAATGATTAAATGATAAACTAGTGTGTCAAGCTTTATCAAATTCCTAAAAAAAATTCACTTTCAAAGGTTGAATATGAGTTAGCACATTGGCGAGATACCACCCAGATTCTGTTTGGGCAAACTCTGCACACTTGGACAGATAGTCATGGCTCAAGAACAGGAGAAATCGAAAAATTTTAAGTAAAAACTTGGAAGACACCATCAAGTTCTGCAAGCTTTGTCTTTCAAAAGTGCAGAATTTCAGTGGATATAATTGGATTCATGGGTTGATTTTCATGATTGTGGGTCTTAAATTTATTATATCTTATTTTCTCTATTTTTGTACATAAAAAGTTTTGATTTATATGAACGTATATTCTTTTGTCTTGAACTTAAAATATTTTTTTGTCATAATTTACACATAGAGAGAGCTATCGGAAAAGTTACAGCAGAGAAGTAGTTTGTACCCATCAACATCTTCATTACAAAAGAAAGAACAGATTGAAGCGCCAAAAACTTTTCTTCCAAACCCTAATTTCAGTGCTTCAACCTTTCAAAACTCTTCTAAACCTGGCGAAATGTTCATATTCGGACAATCCGAAGTTTCTTCAACTGGTAGTGCCCCTAGTTTTTCCCCCGAAAAACTGTTACCTCCTGCTCCCACAGTGAAAACCACAACTGAGACTAACTTTGAAAGTAAAAGTAAAGACGGCGAAGAAGCAGTTATCCGCACCACGGATTATGTGCTAGACGGGTTCAAATGGGTAGGGTTAAGGAAAATCAAGTACCGCGATCCATTAGGTAAGATTCGTGAGTGGGAGTCGTGCTTTCGAACGACTCGGGATAAAAACGATCCGTTAGATGCAGTGTATATTGTGGCAGAGAAAGAGGAGGAATTGGTTGTTGTGGCCCAATTTCGACCAGCAACTGGGACCCACGTGATTGAATTTCCTGCTGGTCTTGTTGTAAGTCCCTTTTCCCATTAAATTTATCTTGTTACAATATTATAAAAAAGTACTTAAATATTGTAAAGGAATTTATTTGAGATAAACGACAAGAAAATAATATGTAGCTCTCAAAATTATTTGAATTATCAAGTATATCAAAAGTTTTTTTAGATGAAAAACTCATGATTTTACTTGCCCTTTCATATATATATGACAGTGGAATGCTTTAAAATGAATTTCTGGAGACCATTTGAGTAGAGCTATTCCATACAAGGTACTTTGTTTAAGCAATTCCCAAAAGTTGCTTTATCATAGCTGTCTATACTTATTTTTCAATTTAATATTTGCCCAATAAGTACTTTATTTGAATTTTCAAATCTATTGAAAGTGCCAACTTTTTTTAAACTCGAAAATAATGCCCACGTGTTATGCTAGAGAGAACAAACACATTTTTCAACGTGAATGTTAAGAATATATTTGCTGCAGGATAAAAGCGACCAAGATGCAAGTGCAGCTGCTCTACGAGAACTGGAAGAAGAAACTGGGTACAAGGGCATAGTGACCCGGGAAGGACCCCCCACATTTTCAGACCCAGGAGTGCTCGATGCCTGCCAAGCCTTCATCAACGTCAAAGTCGACACTGTTATCCCCCCCAAAGTATCCAATGACGAAGGAGAATTCATCGAAACCTTCACCCTGCCACTGAAAGATTTGTCAAAATCATTGAAAGTGGCAGCGTTGGCCCGTGGAGCGGTGGTCGATGGGGCCCTATATGCCTTCGGCCAGGGGCTCGAGAGGGGTGCTGAGCTAGCCAGAAAGAATTTTTCACCTCCTAGAGCTGGGGTCATCAGGCCAGTCTTTGGGGTCCGCGATGCAATGATGATGTTTGGTGGTGCTGCAGTGATGGGTCTGGCCATGTTTGCATATAACTCGTTTCAGTATCTTGAAGGAACCCCTCCAGTATTGCCTTCTGAGTTATAGCTTTTGTAAGCTTCACTTCCTTGTTCACAGATCGTTTGTGAAAAATAGATTTGATACATGTCATTGTACATAAAAGATTCTATGTTGCTATTTGTAAAGGTTCTGCTCATTTTTTTACCACAAATATTTTTCAACCTTTCGTCTAGAAAGTCCATTTTTTACTTTTTCTCCCTAAATGCTGATATTTTTTTATATTGGTCGGTATTTTGCACCAATTTCCTTTTCATTTCTATAAAATTAGGTGAATTTTTTCTACCTTGTATGTAGAAGTATTACTAGCATGAAAAAATGAATGTTACCTTTATACACTTCTCTCTGTCCAAACTCTCTTTATTTAGCCTCTGTGCATCCTCAATCACATATCTTAAAATAGACGTACATTCAAAATATAAGACTTGTAAACTTGGATTTGCAGCAAATTATTTAACTTTGCTTGCATATAAATAAATATTATGTCCAGAGATACAAATCATTGCATTTTAATTTGACACTTTGTATGCTCAACAACATACATTCTGAATAAAAATTATTAACATTCCAAAACATTACAATAGCTAAAAGCAACAAAACTTACATAAAAAGTAGAATGAAATTGTGCGGACTCTTAGATAAAGAAGATTAATACAAGACTCTAAAAATTGTTTTCATTTAAGGTGCATATGAAGTATATGGAATGCATTTATTATATACGTCTGTCCGATAGCCATTCCTCAGTAAAACAATACCCCAGTACAGGCGCAAAAACAGACTCGTTACGCCGTACATTGGGCCAATGAACTAGTCAAACTCCCCCTTCTGCTTTCCCAAATAATTGATCCCCTGAACTTAGGATAAGCTATTTAAATGATCCACAGACAGATATTGTGCAATATTTGAACATAGACAACAGATAGTATACCAAGATTCTCCAGGGAAAAAGGGGGGAAGTAAGCCCCCTGAAATTGAGACTTGATGAAGATTACAGGAGGGTGAGTCCCGCGGGTATGGGGGAAGATAAGGTATTGGGGGGGCCATTTCTCCCCCGTACCATCTGCTCTCGTTCGAGTTTTGCAACGAGTAGATCAATGAGATCTTGATTTTGAAGTTGCATTGCAATATCTAGAGGAGTTATATCGTCATCTCGCAGGGCATCTAATGAAGCTCCATTTTGGCTTAGTAACTCTAAAATTGCAAGTTGGCTTCCTCGTACGGCCTGTTTGAAAGAACATACCGATAAATACAAAAACCTTGGAATTGATGTGATTCAAAAATAAAAAATTTGCAGTATCTATATAAATATGTCAAAGAAAGTTGAAAATTTTGGTGAATAGAAAACGATTATCACCATTTTACTATTGAATATCTTCGGCATTTGATATATATATATAAGGTAAAAACTTTTCAGCTAATATTGAAAAATATACTTTTCTACCACTTTTGGAAGTACTTTGATGTTATAGCTATTATAGCAGCATATTTGGATATAATTTAGTATATAAAGGACACTATTCAAATCATCAGTTACTGAAAATAAAATCCGTAAACGTCTCTTAAGGCTAAATAAGCTTCAAAATCTATTTATAACAATTTTTCACGTTTACACATCTATTTGGAAAGTTACGCCATTAGTGTTGAAAATAGAAAACTCAAAGAGTACTATTCGATTATTATGCCCTAGGAATTATATTGAAGAAAATATCTTGATAACCCAGTTTAAGTTCAAGTCCTACGAACTAAATCGATTTTGGTCATTCTTAGGCTTAATGAGTAATATTTCCCGTCAGAAAAATAAGGCAGAAGACAGTGCTGTATCCAAGTTCAGCTTTAGAATTTCGAATATAGCAAATTCATTCGGTCATCCTGACAAATTTTTTATATCAGAAGTATACTGTTTTTTTGTACGTGTAACCTGATGTGCTGGGGTACTCATATGTTCTTCCTCGTTGGCCCAACTCAAATCCGCACCATGAGCAATCGCAGCCATTACTTTGAGCATATCTCCGCTTCTGGCTGCATCGTAGAGTTCGCTACATGCAAGTATTCAAACTGTATATTATTCAATTAAAACAACCCACAACATTGATGCCTACGATCGAATGTCGCTAGCCATGTTAAGTTCTGTATTTACTTATAATGACACAGACTAAAATAGTATGCAATCCAGTATACTAGCTATTATGTCAATATACAGTTTACAAATAAGTTCTAGAACTATATCTCCATGAAGCAACTAACACTGATAAAGGTAATTCAGCTTTTTAAGTTGATCGTATTATAAAGCAATATGAGTTTTTTCAGCAATATCGATAAATGAGTCGCTGTAGCCTATATAGAAAAAAGGAATTATTATGATCCTGGAGATGATTCGTAAATCCTCTGCTACTATTTTTCTGTATAGATTCTGTATATACATATGTGCGTTGGTATGTATATATGTTTTACCAGTTCGCTTCATCTTGCTCCATTTTATGCCCTAAAAAGCCCCGGAACATGTATTTTTGTCGAATAAACTGTTCCCTCACAATTCGAGGGCTATAAAATTGAAAAAAATTCAAATGAAATTCAAATCTTATATAAATTCAAAGTTCATCAAGAAATGGAATAATTAGCTAGATATTCCAGCATATCGGAAGTATTCTAAAATGCTAGCATAATCATACAGATATATATATATATATATGTTGATGTATTCAATCTTTACATTCGTACATTGATTCAATATACTATCCCATAATAATGACCAATTGTACTATTTACAGTACCCTGTATAAAATGAAAAATTGCATATAGTTAACCTAATTTGTCTTTCTACCTACTAATAGAAAACTTGATAATACTTCCATCTTCAAATTGAGTTAAAATATCAATTTGAGGCCACTTTTAAAGACACCAATTACTGTATAGACATACATATATATAAAAATAAATTACCTATCTGGCACTGGTTTCTGATGACCTTCATGCATATCTGCTTCCCATATACTGTTAAAATTTACATTGCCAACTCCTTCGATAAGCTGTCAAAAAGAGTAACTGCTGTCAAGATGAGATTTTAATAGTACACAGAAAGAGAGAGAGATAGTAGAGAGAGAAGACAGGAAAGATAGAGTAATAATACAGAGCTTCTAAAGGATGCAGTTATACAGCATACAAGTGTCCTAGAAAACTGTTCTGTAAATGCTTATTCAAATAAAGGCTAGTATACTAGATAATATACTCTACTAGTTGCATCAACAAAAACTAATACAGAACTACTCATAGCGCACGATATATTATATATATATATATATATATATATGTATATATGCATGTGCAAATTGATTTTTTCTAGAACATCACAAGAAGTTCATATAATATATATTCGTGCTATTAAAAAATAAGCTTGTTCTGCACTTCAATAGGCTGGAGTAGAACTATAAAGAACTCTGACTAGCAAAGCACGCTGTAGCTAGCATTTTTCTTTGTGATCAAATAAATTAAATGGTTGACTAGATATCGAAATTCATTTATAGTTTCCTGCAGAGGCTGTACCCTGAATTAAGTCACAAACGAAAGGTCACAGTAATCAAAATATACATCAAAAACCATTCTTTTCAAATGAAAAAGATGCAAAATTTTATATGACCTTTTGTTTGGGACGAAAAGCTGGTGGTTAAAGGTTAGATATGACTATTGGTACTAGTATGAAATTCATCTAGATTTCATTATTTAACTCCGTGGTTGTATTCTATAAAGCTTCTAATTCTACTAATTAGATATGATTGGCATATATAAAAATGCGAAAAAGCTTATGGTTTTTTTACCTAGGGGCGACTTAGTATGTAATACTGCTTAGTTTCTATTATTGTATTCATTAGGTATACATATTATGAGTCACATAAAATTGTTAGAAAACTTATTTTTGAATAAATGCAGATAAATAACAATATTCTACTTCAGCTATAGTCTTACTCATTCTGTACTTGTATGCTTCTACATATATGTAGAATTGATATTTTGTAAACTGAGAGTTTTCGGTGTAACCGAAAACTCTCAGTTAATTTAACATACATCGGATTAGAGATACAGTATAAACTAGCTAAGGGAGGTCAACGTGATGTAAAGCTATCAAATAATAGAATATATCACTTAGTAGACTATTAATTTATTGAATATCTACTATGTATACGTATATGTGCACATATGCTCATATGGCTTTTCAATATAAAAGCTTTTCACATTAATTCAATCAAGAGAAAGAAAAATTTCTACCGTCGTTGAGTCAGGACGAGAAATGCAGTACTAGTCTATAGAAATGAACAGACACTGGAGTATTAATTTGGGGTTCTTGTACTATAGGGATAAATACTAATCAAAAGTACTCTATGAATAAATAATTAAACACTAAAAAAATTCACCTGCAATAAACCTATAGACCACCGATCCAACATTAAGCTCCGAACCTGCCATTTCGACAAAGCTACTATTTTAAACTCTGGATATAACAAATTCACATATAGCGAATAAATGAAATATTCATATTGTGACCTAATTCAGCTTTAAATTTTCAGATGAAGCAAATTTATTAATTATATATGAGGTTTTCTGTATTAAAAGTAGAGAAAAAATCTATTTTGAGGTAACATTCTGTATTATTTTCCACATTCAAGTAGTGACTTTTCAAGCTTAGAGCAATATACAAAATAAGCCAATGTCAATAGTCAAGCTACCAGCAGAGTGATAAACATTAACCTTTCGTGGTAAATTACTTGATTATGATGCATCACTACCTACATATTCAAATGATGTCATTACCTCGAATAAAAAAATTTCGAATATTACTTCTTGAATACCGCATATATTAATAGAATATATTCTGACAAGAGAAATGAAGATATTTCATGGCAAATTTATTTTACTAAAAGTCATACAATTTTTTTCAAAATTTAAGAAAGTATAAAAGTACACCAATAAATGCAGATGCACACGTACATACGTACATACAGAAAACTAGTGACACATAAAATTTCTTGGGAAAACCAAATTAACTCACTACATCCAAATTCCTTTTCATTTGAAGATTTGAAGCTGAACGTAGACGCACATGACTTTTCCATTTCTTTAATATCCATCAAAGGCCAACTTACCATATTTGATGTTTTTTACGATATATATACGAATATCAAACTGCACATGCACCTACCTTCGATATGTGAACCCCCATACTTCGATGTATACCGCTGCATTCAATGCACATCATAACGCCTAAATTAATACTCGCCCAGTCAGGATTGCTTGCGCCGCAGTCCACGCATGAAGGATTCACCTAGTACCATCACGTATTATAACCAAGTTCATCAACAGTATAGCAAAAACTGCAGTTTCTATTTATTCGAATTCAAAAATCTAACATCCTTTCTACAAATATCAACTATGGGCTATTATTGATAAATTTCACCTGTATTTACTAACTGGTAACCTCAGAAATTTGGCCACGAGTGAAATGTCATGCTAGATTTGCGTACATTTATATGAAAAGAATAGCTTTTGGTGTTTTTTCCATGCCTCCGACCTTTTGATTGAGACAAATTCCAGGAACAATGAAGATATTTTTTTGGCTTACATATTTTTTCAGCTTTATTCGACGATTGTTCTTATCCACAGATTTATACCAATGAAAAGTAAATATTGATGATAAATACTTCTCGAAACATGAAATTTAGCTAGCTGGAGCTAGCTGAAACAAATTGGACTTAATTTAATTAGAACTTCCATGCGCACATCTAGCCTTTTCTGGCGTAACCAGTAGTAATAAGTTTGGCAAAACTCGAGAGAAACGAATAACTTACTTTGGATTTGCAAACTGCTGCTATATGCAAAACATATTTTTCACCTACCTACATAATTACTGTTTAATTTTAACAAAAAATTAGGTCTAGGTCGCCATCTTTTCCTCTTTCACCAGGTAAACATCAAGTAATTTCATTCATTTTTATCATATACCCCGATTAGAACGATAAAATTTTTTACATAGTTGCTTATGTGAGTCAATTTTCTAAAAAATTGAAGATTTTTCAAATTTGAAAGACTCTTACAAATAACTAAGGAATACATATTCATATGTTTATATATATATATATATATATGTATATATATATTACCTTACTTAATTTAGCTAGTACCGCGGGACTAATAGTCAGACCAGTTGAAGCAGTATTGCCATTTAAACTTTCACGCCTGCAAAACAAATTACACCAATGAACATTAAATATCAGATAAAACAAATGAATTCTTTACATCAAAATTCCTTTAAATCCGAATATATCTCAATAAGACCTGTTTCTTTACTTGTTATATACGTGAAAATTTGCTATATCAGAAGTTTACTCTGTTCTATACAAAGCATGACATGAAGATAACAAACAAAATGAGGGAAAAGGAATAAAAAATATTGAATTCAGAGCATAGTACTGAAATGATAAATATCCCCTTTAAATTCTCGAAAGGTCTAGTATTTGCCTTTTTAATATTTTGCTCATCCAGAGTACATCTGAGCCCATAAGGGATAACAAATGACTAGTACTTAACAAATACTATCCCGAAATATAAAATTTTGAATGAAATTGGGAATAATAGCTTTATATTCAGATACCGCAAACAGGCTAAATTATCATTTTCAAGCACATTGGACATTAGAGTCATATAAAGATTTTTTACTGTAAGCCAGTACTTCAGTTACATAAAAGCCACTGATATATTCAACTCGATTAAATTCGATTTAAATCATATTAAACCGATTCCTTTTGGCCATTGAACTACCATTCGATTTGAAATTTTAATGTTTACAGGCAATATTCACGAATTTGAGGACTTCAAAAGCAAATATCTATGTTAAAAAAAATTACTTTTAATTGAAAAATAATTTTATGCGAAAATTATATTCATCAAATACAGGTTCTTTACAGTGAAAAACAGGCCATATTGGAATTCCAAAAAATATCAGTTTTTTATTTCTGTGAATTTGGAATTTTTGGGGGAAACTCCAATGGGGATTTGCTGTACCGCCTCTCTTGCAGGAGGAGTTGAGTTTTTACCTCTTAAATAGCGTAGCACTTTAAGAACCCTTTTCAACATCCTCTAGCCTTATCGTTGGGTTAGAAAAATAATTTGAAATGAACTACTATATAGCTTGCTTGCAGATACACCATCTAATATCTAAAGAATGTACGAGGGCGCCTTAACATGATTATAAACAACTTAATTAATTTTAACGGTTGTATAATATTATTCCACATAATGTACTTCATCACCTTAACACGACTACAGATTTTGAGTTCATTTAGCATGCGCATAATTCTGCAGAATGTACTACGCCATCATATAACAGTTATAGGCAATTTAGCTTGTCTTAATGTGAACATAATCGAACTATCACGTACCCGACATTACGTTGACTACCCGATCGACCCGAATCAGCACTCAGTAAATGCTCAATTTCAGTTCGAATAGCATCAATCCACGATTGATGCGACACATCATCTTCTGCCTTTGAAACAAGAAAGAATTTGGTTGCACTGTTGTGATTTGTCACATTTAAATTTAATAATTTAACTTTGAAATTTGATCTATTTTGCATATCTTTGTCAAATCGAGCCAGTCATTCATAAATTGATTACATAATATCAATACTGATCATGACACTTAAGTTAAATAGAATACTCAAGAAGCACAATTCGAAAACAATGTCTGTTATATTCGGAGGAAATACTAACACTAGAATTCATAAAAAAAATTTGGCCAAGATATCGTTTGATATTTCACCAATAGGGGGGGAGTGTATAAGAAACACAGTTATACCTGTAGTAAATAGGTCCTCTGTTTAGGGCTAATGATCTCGAAGCTATAGCGCAAATCATTGCCCTTTTCGCAAGCCCTGACTGTACAGAGCTGTATGTCACACACTAAAACGGGAGGGCTAACCGATGTTTCCTGAAGTGAGTAGGCAAAAATAAGCATTTAAACTTGAATGACAAGACATCTCCAGAAAGTTACTGCCATAGAAACAGATACCCAAAGAAATTCTTATGAGATGTAAACAATCAAATGACCACTCACTTCAAAGCAACAGCTTCAACAAATGAAGAAGAACAATTTTGAATTAATCATTTCAGCAACTCGTCAAAAGAAACCAAACAATTTAAAAACAGTAATACGAACAGCCTCATTAAATGTAAAAAAGGCAAATTTAAGAAATGGTCTAGGCATCGTTGCTCTCTATGAAGAGTTAACCCCCTCATTATTGAGTTTCACATCTTCCCTCTTGAGTCTAATTATGTACATAGTGACTGCGTATAACAATTAGAAATTTATAGTTCTAATGCCATTTTGTGATTAACGCATGAGGCATTGCTTGAAATCAACATAGCTGTTCATTTTTTTGTGTTCGTGAATGCGCAATAAATATTATTCTGTAAATCGACTGTTCTTATTTAGCGAAAATGTGAGATACATTCTCTCTCTTGAGTTAACATAATATACACCACCGTGGGCTCATAAAAGACTTGGCTGTACTGCACTTCAAGCAGAAGTAATAATACAGTCCTCCCTCTCCTTTCATATTCATAGTAGTACTACAATCATACATAGAGATTAAAAAATGAGCACATCCGATTAAAGGCAAGTACCATTTTGCTCAGTAACAGACGATTTTATCAAAGTTAATCTTAATGGTTGCCTCTACACACAAGACAAAACTAGCCTGTCGTTGATAGTAGAGTTTCCCTCCCTGAATACAAAAGTAGCGGCGTTTCCAATCTCTCCGCACATTCGTGCTTCGCTTCCATAAATATCCAGATTTTATGGGTTGTACAGATGTATGTACTGGGCTAGTTCGCATCCTTTCTTCTCCATCATCTACTCCGCTATCCGGGTCCGTACTCAAATTACAGTGCGATAATACATCTTCGTCATCTTCCGAGCTGTCATCAGCCGCGTTTGCGGGTTGCTAAATAAAAAATGCATGAATTATTTAAGAGGTTGGTGACGTAAGCGCTTGATATGCGCCCCAAATAAATTGGAAATCATTCAACGTACACACAAAAATTATGCTGGATATCTGCAATCGATGCTAGTATACATATATATGCATATGTGAAACCTGAAAATATTGAGTATTAAACTTAGAAGCCGAAATGTAGAATAAGCTGTGAGCTGAAGAAATAAACTATTTGAATTTTGAACTTAAATTTGATGACTCGCCACCATAGATCTAGATGTTAATTTAAATGGTTACTATTACATTGTTGTTAACTGAATCTTCTCCTCTTGTGTTTTTGCGACACTTTCCGACAATGCAATAACTACAACAAACATATATATTCGGTAATTTTCTGCGTCATTGAGGTATGAATGCTTTTGAAATTTTTTACAATATAACAAAAACATATGAAACAAAACCAAAATGAATATGTACATGGATTATTTTTACAAAAAGTTCAAGATCCTTTCAATAACCCTCTTACTCATGTTAAATTCGTTGGAGAAATGGTTCGCAATGATAATCGAAATTACCTGAATACACGATTCAATGTATCACTGTGTAGATGAATTTTGAGAGTTGACCATTCCTTTTATATACTTTACTTTACATTCCAGTATATATGAATGTGTTATTTGTTGAAAGGATATCAGCTACTGCGAGTAAAATTTAAAAAATGCATACAGTTCCTTCAACATTTTCTTCAAAGTGATTGCACATGCAATAACTCATGCATACCCGACTAATTGCGTGCCGACCTTCTGCTCCCTCCGTATTCGTCCGTCTGTGATTATTTGTGTTCCCGAATAAGCCGGCAGCCGCATTAGCTACATTCGCCACTGCAGAGGAATTTATGAGACTTGAGGCTGTAGAACCCATAGAATTTAAAAGCCCCCCGACTGCCCCAGCCTGCTTATTCAGTTGACTCTCCAACTATATTTAAATGCACCAAAAGTAACACATTAACCAATTGGAACGACTTAAAGAGGAGAAAAGCATACAGAATACTAAGAAAATTTCAAATGCTGTAGGGCATATATAATTAAATACTTTTAAAAATTGTTAATCTTTAAACTAGTAAATTTCGAGTAAAATTTTAACTTTTTACATTGATAGTTTTATTTACATCGAGTAGAAAAATTTATTCAAATATTGCAATGTAAACATATAAAGGAAGTCCAAAGAAATAACCGTACCAACAGCATAAGCTCTAATAGGTTATATTTAAGAATACCTTTATCTCAAAAGCACTCTTTGAAAGATTAAGCAAATAAATCAACTAAAATCATTTATAAACGGTATGGCACCTTCATTGCATATGGAGAGACAAGTGCAGCCCTCGAACTAAAACATTCAAGTTTGATCGAATTACCTGCATTCTCTTAGCCGTCCACAGCCGATCGTCCTTGGCAAAGTCCTTGCGAGCTAAATTCAGTGCGTGCTAAAACAGCAAAAAATAAAAAATTTAAATTTTGAAGTACATGAAAATAAGTTAAAGAGTTATAACCCCTCCGAATCCTATCTTGAACTTGATACATAAAAAAATCTTATGTTTTGGGTGATATCTTTGTGAACTGTAATGGAAGTGACAGCTCGCCATTTGATTCAAAACTGTCAATTATACATATTACATTTAGAAACCGGATCTTAAAAAATTCAGAAAATTTTAAAAATTTTATGAGATAAAAAATGGCATAGTTACAGTATTGACAAATACTCATATATCTCTTAGTTTTTAAATACTGCCAAAAATGAAATTCTTAAGATTGAAAACAATAATTCAAAATATTTCTGGCCAATCAAAGGTACGAAAGAGAAGAAAATTACTGATTGTACACCTGCAAATCGCGCATATTCGGCTCAACTGTGGCTACCAGAGTGTGGCACTACAAAAAAGGTAAATCAGTTTTAAACGACTGAATTATAAAAAAGAAAAAATGAAAAAATTTCTGATTTTCTAGAAATATGAATATTCCACTATTCATCCACTTATAGAGTTGATACCCCATAAATTGATAGCCTATAACATGATACACTCTACCATTTAATACTTTACCACTCCATCAATTTCGTTTGCTGGGAAATATTGATATCTCTAATTCGATATATTCGATTAAATAATAGTTTTGAGTGTAACCGACAGTATCAATTAATGGAACTTGTACTGTAAATGACTGCAAAGAGAAATTTCTATGCTACATTCAGAATATAAATTATATTGATTTAAACATATTCCAAGTATAGTAGGACCCATCATTATGTGCATCTTGGGTGCTTGCGAATAGTTTTACATATAGGTTAGTTATGAAATTTAGTCCAAAGTACATTCGACACAATTAAGTCATAAAAAAATAAATTGTTGAAAATCCTTTCGATACGTTTATTGAGCATCCTCCCAGTATTCAAATTCATCGAATACCATTCCAATAATATAGAAAAGATTATTGAATAATTGTTTAAACATTATTATGCGATACAAATAATGGCATATCTGTTTAAATTAGGCGCAATTTCAGGTGAAAGTGAAGAATATTCCAAAATACCGTTTATAGCTTTTTAACTCTTTAGAAATTATTCCTAATTCGATCTTTCAACAAAAATGAATTCATTATGAGCTGAAAAGGCAATTAAATATGCGTTAGCTCTTTAAAATCCTTTTTAATTGAGAAATTTTTCTTCCTTTAGGGTTTATTTTTACAAATTCACCCAAATTTGTAGCATGGCACAGTACCTTATAAAAAAGTTAATGCATGTACGTATGATGGCATGTATGCATATAGCTACCTGATGGAAATAGCCAAGAAATGCGTACAAACCAGAGCATACACGTTCAACCTATAATATAAAAACTAAAAATCAAAAAAAGAAACTACGGAATCATTAGAAAAAAAATATGCAGTTGATATTCCATAAACTGATACTTTCGATCGCACCAAAAAGTATCAGTTAATCCGATACAGTTCGTATTCCTCAAATCAATGGTCTTTAAAAAAATATATATATATATATAATTTTAATATTCGATAGTTTTACTACTCCACTGACTGCACATGCTAGTGTACTCGATTAATTGACAATATTTGGTGTAACTGACTGTATCAGTTAATTAGATAAATGTATATCAGATTAGAAATATCAATACAAACCAGCAAACAAAGTCGGTGGAGTGGCAATGCTATCAAATAATAAAAAACATCATTCAGTAAAATACTGGTTTTATAGAATATCAACTGAAGGTAAAATGTGTAAACAAAAAAGGACGAATATGGGTACGTAGCACATTAGACTTGTACTTCCACTCAACAATGAAACTGTACAAGTTAAATTGCAGTGACAAATAATTCTTTGCCAAGAAAAATACAATTCTACGCATACATAAATACTAATGTATGCATCGACACACGGCATGCAGATATTTAAACTATATGATTTAACCACCTTTTTCTCTTAATTCAATACTAAAAACCAATAAAATAAAGTACAATCATACAAGAAAATTAATCTTCATATATATATATATGTATAATTACTTTGATTTTAATGGTTTTGTTCAAGATAATTTACCTAGAATCACCAATTCTCAGCTAGATAAGAAAAATAAAAAAACTAATTGAACCACTAAAAAATATCAAAAATAATACTCTCTAGAATCTACTTCAAGCATACATATATAGCTTTTAAGAACTGACCAGCTGGAATTTCTTCAAAGTCTCCAGCTGATTCAAATGATGGACAAGATCGAATCTACCCAACTCGAACCGCCTTCGCACGTGCGCAGCTTCTGCCGATCGAATTTGCACCTTCAAAAATTGAACAAACACTTACAAGCTTACTTCATAAGCCCTTCTATAAGAAATCAACATTACTCTATTAAAAAGGATAAAAATCGCTGACGTACATGACATGTTCTCCACACCGACAAGAATTCATGAGCTCTTATCGTCAGAAAATCATCAGTGTCGTAACAAAGTCTTAGTTTGTTGAATCGTATATAATGTTTGCAATAACAACTTAGTCTACCCATCCATCTACTTACTATCCACCTCCCCACCTGCCTACCTATCAACCAATTAGTTGATCAATGCGTCAATGATTTTCGAGATCAATCAAGCAATCAATTTATCTATTGTTCTATGTACACATGCATACATACATACATATTCAAACATGTGAGTCCCTAAAATTAGCATTACTTTTGTTGAAGGGGGGGGGGTATTATAAAACTCCTCAAATACCTGTGTTTCATCACTGTTCCTCTTGAGCTGCAATAGTCTTCCTAACTGAGTTTCGTACTCTTCACCAGCCCTGTTTACTTCCTGCTTCATCTTGATAACGCTTTTTACCTTTATACATGCAAGTAAAAAAAGGAGAGGTGATGAACGACGTCATTTATTATAAAATTCATCTTTATAAAGATTTTTGGAAAAGTTTTTTTTGCTCTCGTTTTTATATGGCTTTTTGCAAGATAAAATAAAACTCAAAGTTTACATATAGTACAGCTCAATAATAATATTTTCCAATATTTCTATTTTCTATTTCCTCTTTTATACCCAAATTTGAATTATATCTGAAATCAATATTTACAACTATTCCATGAGAAATGATGATAGTTGATAAGAAGTCACTAAATTATAATGCATTTTTGAAACTTTTTAAAAATAGTTCTAAAATTCGGTTATTTGAAAAAAGAGCGCATGATGTACTGAAAACTTCCAAGGAATGTTTTCAGCCATTCAATTATTGTTTGCTAGTAATGCACTAATTACTCAAAAAATCCTTATTTGTCTATTTTTTCTGTACATTCAAAAATATATATATCGATTGGCAAAATGAGAGTTAATCCATCGATATTATAGATAATTGTATAACCTATTGTCACTGAGAAAGTGCAGCAGAATAGTTTGCAGCCACACAAAGATATCTCAAAACAGATACAAAGAAAAAAGAATTATATTCTAAAATACCCTTTTTTCCACTAGCCTGTAAGGTAGTTGCTGATACTCTATCTAGTATACTAGGGCATTATCTGTGCATTATGCAACAGCAGTACTTATGTACACATATATATTCAGACGTACCTCTCGTTTCACAAACTCTTCAATAGGCGCGCTAAATGTAGTTTCAAGGCTTAACACTAGTGCTTCCATATAATTCTGAATTTCATCAAGAGTCTCCCCGAATCGAACCAATGCAGGGGCAAGTACCCCGAGTCGCGCAAACCAGGACTCCCCCTAGTAACAATAATACATAAATAGTTGATATTCCATAATTCGATAATCCACTAGATGATATATTCGATTATAGATAGCTTTTATACTCCACTAAACTCCCTCTGCCGGACTATAATGATGTATTTAATTCGATACGTTCAATTAACTGACAGTTTTGGGTGGAACCGATGGTACCAGTTTACTGAACATCGACTGTATAGAAATGCATGTGCGCGCACGCGTGCACATGCATTGAACAAGATTATTATGATGCTTCTTGTCGATCAGGCTTCCTACATACAAAGCCCTAACCATGCATTTTTTCATGAAAACATAAAAAAAGAATATCGCCAACAGCATAATAAATAAAGCTTATTGTAGAACTAATACACATTAAATAATAATCTTCATTTTACTAGGTTTTAGTCTTATTTCTTAACATGAAAATTGCCATTATCAAGAGTCCCCATAATTCTACTACATTTTTTACTCGTAAAATTCACTTGAGATAGGGCTAAACAACTACCGAATTTTCTGCTTCATTCAGTAAGCACTCTTTTATTCTAATGAAAAATATGGAAATTAGGATTCATTTATTACGCCTAGTGTACTATGGCAATTTTTGTGTTTTAATCGTATTTCTATGGAAGGTAATCCTAATGTCGAATAGTCCCCTCCCCATCTTTAACTAAGATACGGGCAAAAGAACCAGCGGCAAAACGATTAGATCCCCTTTGTCAGGTACTTATTTAATATTATGTACTAAAGTACCATGGGGAATGTAACCCGTATAGAAAGAAAATTTCCAATAATGAATAATGTACTAGCATTCAATTCATTTAAGCAGAAATTGCAGAATTTTTCTCTATCGCTGCAGTAAATAAGCGCTCTACAGAAAATTTTGTTGTTCGATATATTTTGGTTTGATTTCATTGGCTAAGAAAATTCGAAATTTGGCTATTGGATGAAATTTGAGTAGGCTCTTGATTTGAGCCACCTGAGATAATATCATCGGTTTACAGTAAAATACCATAAACCAACTTGAACAGATCCAATTGAATTAATATCTTTGCCATATATCTTAGATTGGCCCTTCCTATTGGTTAGGTCAAGGCCACAATTAATCAAAAAACTTTTCTATGTGTAAAATACAAAAGTCCCATTGTTATGTCAGGTGGTGGGTACTGAGCTTATTGCGATATCTTCTAGCATATGTAAGTCCTTTCTGTTTCATATCACACGAAAAATGAACTATTAAGGTCTTATTTAGGATTACCACACAGGTACCTGAGAATTAGGAAAAAAATTTCCTAAGTCTACTTAAAACAGTCTATACCACAATATCAAAAAATAAAAATATCTATGAATTTCTGGAGAAGCTGCAGAATCATTGAGACAAAAAATGCTTCCAATATACTAAAACAAAGGTAAATACAAGCTTTAATAAACGCTATTACTCTGCGAAACACTATTTTCTCGTTCTTTGTCATCAAATATAAGGATTTTGTTATCAAGTTGACTTACATTTAATAAGCACTACGGTTTTGAAAAATATTACAAATCAAGAGATGCAAATCAGTGGCTTGAACCTGTAAATGGGTTAGAGTGCTACTGAACTCCCGCCCTTGTTCACAAAACACATTGCCCGCCTTACAGTATGCTCTAGAAGTATTCACTAGTTGTTGTAAATGACCCCTCAAGCTCTCCACGTTCTGATCCAATGTCTCAACCTTACGGCGAAAACTATAGAAAATTGAATTTACACTCATCTCAACTTTTATGAAAAAAAACAATGTTAAAAAATTTGCAAATACTTATATGTATTAATATTTATGTTTGAAATTTTTAATTTATTTTGAATTTACTCTCAATCTTACGGTGGAAGTTGCAAAAAGTAACCTGCATAAAAATACTATTGGTATGTACCGATACCAATGCATTAATGTATGTAAGTGAAACCTCTCAAGTTGGACACTTCGAATCTACAAACACCTTAGTAGGATGAGCAACTGACAAGATGACAAGTTTTCATTTTAATTGTTTATGTCCCTTGTGCATTGGAATACCTCTTTAGGTTGGACAGTCGAGTATTTAAGGATAGAGTGTCCTTCTTAAAAGATTTCGCTGCATGTGCATATCGGTATGTATTAATTTATGAATATACCCACCAGATTATAAATAAAAAAGAATTTCAGACTGCTTATTAGTTTCAGTTTTAGAAATTACTATATTTTATTCTAATTGCCAAGCCCTATGGCGAAAACAAAAGATAAAAATATTGAACTGTATCGATAACTAAAATAACAGAGTTACAAAGCAAAAAATATGCGTAGAGATTATTCATTTTTCAACATTTGGAAAGCATGAAAAGTATTTCTGATTTTTATATTTTCTTATATACCCCAAAGATTTCTTTTATATTTCATATAAATTTAGAGAAAAGAGTTTTTTGAAAACCTCACCTTGGAGAATCCTCCGCAAACTCAATAATCAAATTCGGCTTAAAAAGACTTTTATAGTCTGTAAAAACCGGTTCCTCGTTGCATCTAGAACAATTATCGGGAATTGTATGCCTTCGACGGGTACTTTCTAATTCGATTATGGTGGGTTGGGTCGAGTCAAGTTCATCCGAAGATCCCCCTGTACTCAAATTCATGGATGCTAAGCTAATAGAAGCTCGCCGCGTTATCATTGGTCCTAGCTCCGAGGTTGACTTGTTTTTATCAAAGTGTCCAACGCTAGGAGATGGGATTTTGGGGGGTGAAGGAGGCATAGGATCCATCTTGGTATGCCGACTTTTTTTTACTGTAATCTGGAGGAAAAAATTGCCTTAAAATTCAATACAGCAACTTTTGGCTACAACGAATATTTTTAACCGACTTCCACTAACAGAGAAAAGTTATGCTACATCCGACTTTAGCCAAAATTTTTTGAACATGATATATTTTAGATATAAAGAATAAATATAAAAGCCATATTGTGTCCAAGTTTAACATCAGACATACTGCATCATATTGAACTTTGGATAAAGCAAATTTAACTTAAAAGAATTTTCACTAATAGTAACAAAAAAGATATCAGTATTTTGTCCAAGTTCTGCTTCAGATTCTAGAATATACGAATCAAAATAACCTTTGGATAGAAAAAATTTATTTTAAAGCATTTTTATGTTTAAAAAGAAGTTATCTCGTGCCAAGTTCAGTTACAGATTTTCATGTATAACAATTTTAAATATAACAAGCTAACTGGTGGTCCTGTCAAATTCATTGTATACATAATTTTATTTCAAATTGTCACCATGTGAGTACTGGCAGAGGAAGCGTAGCAGGCTAATAATTTGTCATTCTGCGAGTGATGGTATTGTATTATTGATGATACAACAAAGTAGCAACAAAAACGAGAAGAATGGCTAAATATAAGTACAAAGGAACAAAGAGTGATATTATCTTGAAAGTCACTATATCCACTTCAACATTAATATAATTCTAGAATCATTATCGATCATTCTAGAATTATAAGGAACATTTTGCATACTAGTATACTACTTGATATATAGAACAGTTTCCGATATGTAATGTAATCTACTAGATATAGTCAATGCAATATCTCACATGAATAATAAACAGGTTTATATTTTGCTTGTTTCTCTGTTATTATCGATATTCAATTTCAATATTAGTACCGTGCTATTTCGAGCCGCATTGAATAAGGGAAGCGTATTACTTCCAACTGCTGCAAATTCAATTTCAGTCGGCTGTTTTCGATTGTTTCTTGAATTTCCGGGCGAATGCAAAAACATACTTCCCTTGGCTGTAATCCTTGGTCCAGGAGTTTTTCGATTTTTATGCTCGTTTGCTTCAAGCTAAGAAAAAAATAGGCCGAAATGCAATTTTTATGTTGTTGACAGTTTTTTCAAAGATAAATTACTCTTCAAAATACTTGCATACCCATCTAACAACTATTTCTCATAAATTATTCCTTGCAAAAATAAATCAATTGAAAAAAGTAACTCTTTTTTGTGCCTTATCGACAGGATCACCTTGTTTCAAAAGTCCTGCATCTAATTACTTGATGTGAAAGATAGTGTTATGATGAATTCATGATAAAGCACAGAGATGCAGGTGAAGCAATGAAAGAAGTGGGAAAAAACCATATTGAAATTATACACTGAAGGACACAATTACACTCCAAGATAAATATTTTTCTAGAACATATTTGTCAACTGCAACTCACATAGTGGCTAGTAAACTGGATTGCATACTATTCTAGTCTGTACTACTACATGTAACTATATAGAACTTGACATGGCTAACAGCTTCTTAAAGGTTAAACTGTCGTGTTCATGTAGACACAGAGTACAAACTACTACTTAAGATGGTAAAATTTAAAAAATCAAGTACTTTCTCCCTTTTTACTAAGTAGATGGATGTAAATAATTTAAAACTGTACATTATCACATATGAAAATTATGCAGCACAAGATGAAAAAATTGAACATGAACGTTTAGAGTCAAATATAAGAGAATTATTTTTGAAAAGCGGAAAATTTTAGCATTTATATTCCGCTAAAAGTAAAATAAATAAATTTTTAAGATGTTTTAGTGATGACAGGCCCTATTAACTTTATATCAGATTCTACAATTCTCGACATTTATATATCAGTAATATTAATTTAACATGTATTATTTACAGCTCATAGTAAAACTAGATGAAAAAATATAATTTTTATTTTTAGCATAAATTTGGAATTGGATGTAATCTGCTTTTTAACCTTCCTAACCATGTGCAAAAACTCCCAGAAAAGAGCAAATATATTTAAAACAAGTTATCCTTTAGAAAAAAAATATAGTGTGAACAAATGGCAGTTTGCCATATCACATAGTCAGCTTTATCTACAAAGTCAATATGCTGCTAGTCTCTGAATATGGCAGGACTAATATTTTACCATACTTTTATCATTTTAACTGCTCTCGTATTCCTAAGGATTTTCAACTTCTGAAATACAGATTGTCTAATGTATATAACAGATGATTAATCACCAGTCGACATTCATCAAATGATAACGATAAATTCCATATCTGAAAAATGCTAGCATTTTTCAATTATAAAGCATTTTAAATAAATTATTGCTCCGAATTCTACGTTCTATTTATCTAAATAATATTACCAGTTGCATATTATACCTGTGCAATAGTTGCTTTTAGCGCGCTAATTTCTCGTTCCTTATCACACAATTTCACCATTAGATTCTCAATCGTTCTGGCCAGATTTGCAACAGATCTACTTTCCATCGAAGATGGGGTAAATTCAACCCCAGAAAGAGACGTATTTGTTGGGCTTATTTCAGCAGTTCCCAGCGACATCGCGTTTACAGTCAATTAAATAATTCCTTTCGTGCTCCCGTTTAATTATTTCGTCCATTGAATGCGAGTCTCATTGCAGCATGTACATATTGAGTCCAGAGTGTATCTAGCGGTCATAATATCATAGCTAATCGAAAGCTACGTTCAGTGTATAAACAGCGAACAGCTTAAAGACATGGAAAGTTAATGATAAATTGACAATATAACATTGCCTTAACTTTTCGCATTTTCATTGCTGCCCAATTGAAAAGACCAACGCGAAATTTATCCTCAATTGAATCACAGTTCGTCCCCGATCCGGTGAGTCCGTCAAATCTCAGATTTTGAGCCAAATCAAACCGAACATTGTGTTTGGTTCAAACAATTCATTTCAAACCTATGAATAGTTTCTAGGAAAAACTGCAAAGAACCTCTCACCACTAATTTTACCACACCAATAAGATTTTGGGAATAATAGAACGGTAAAATTAATGTACAAGAGCCAGTGGCCCTGACCTTTTAACTAGTAAAAAATCTAGACACATCAAAAAAACCCCTCCTGTAAAAATATTTCGTCAGTACAGAAAAACCTTTCAGGGCGGGAGGAACTTTGTTACACAGGCTTCGATTCAATCAATTAAAGGTAAAAATGTCAAGTTTGGAGGCCAAAATCTTTCAAATGTTTTGCCAGTAGAAAAAAAAGGCAAGAAGATGGTATTCACTTTGGTTTCATAAAAAATAATCTGATATATGCTTACGCACATGCTGAAACTCTCAAAGAGGCAGTTAATATCATGCGTGATTACAATATTTGAAAGTACCCTAAAAAGGTTGTCCCAGATATACTCAGCTTTTCAGCATAACTTTTGGTGCAAAAGTAAGGAAATAAAACAACTAAAATTAAAAGTTAACTACTTAGTGTGTGGTCTAATTTCATTACTGATTGCCAAAACAAGTTAAATTTATTTCCACTTTTGACATGCAAATATAGAGCCATCTGCCAATCATAGCTAACAACAAAGCTTTTGATCAATGATGTTTCATCCATTTTTGTTCTAAGCAAGCTATAAAAAAACTGATAATTAGTACGCTTTTTTATGGTTAAAACTAGAAACCAATATCATCCATGAGCTAAATCACAAAGTTATTTAATGTACATGCAAAAGGTTTCTAAATTTTATTTTTACTGTGCATAGTCCAAATACTAGGCTGGTTCCACATTTTGTTACAAAGTACTTACTAGTAGTGACTAATAAGTATCAATATTGAATTTTTTCAATGAACAGTATTTTTTATTGTAATGCTGAACACAATAATAGTCAATCCTAGAGCACAATTATACAAGGTTCAGTGTATAAGTCAGATCAGCTGTTGGTCTTAGTTTCATATAGTAGCTAAAACTTCTGTTCATAATGAGCAAAAAATATACAAAAATGCCAAATATGTGGAACAGGCTTTAAACTGTATTCTTGGCTCAATCTCTACATTTAAGAAAAATTCTATTGTCTTTAAAAGTTACGAGTAAATTGTCTCTTGCAATTGAAGATTATGGTAAGACATAAGATTAAATTGATTCAAGATTAAAATAAAAAATATGTACAATCAAAAAATGTTTTTATTGGAAATAATCACGGTATATTTATTATTTTAAAATAAAAATGCAATGATTAAGTATTTTAACTTGAAACAAACCAATATATACATATATCATTATACAGTTTTCTATGGTATTACTGTTTGAAAAATATGGAGACCCAAGTTTTGCCACATTATTCATTAATTCTAACTGCTACAGTAAGTTTCAGCTGCAGCTCTACGATTATAATGCAAAGTAATTCTTTTCATACTTTAAAAAAGTAACTCTTCAACTAAATACCAAGTATATTATTTGTAGAGAAAAGTTCTCCTGATATTATCATTTCAGTTATGCACCTTATAATTAGGCAATATACAACAAATTTTAAGCATACTACTTGAGCATATATATGAGAGTAAAAGCATATTTTGACCATAGTTACAAACATCTCTGAAATCATTGCTACATCTTTTCTATGAATATATCTGTTTTTCTCTAGGTATACAAGTAACTAGAAGCTGTATCATTGACTCGGCACAAAAGCTGAGTCCACAGTTAATAGATTAAATAATCATATTGAAAATGTAGGACTTGAAGCTCATTGAATATTTTGTTGAAACATTTATTACCAGATAAAAAACTTGTTGCTTAGAAACTTTTTTGTCTTCCTGTTAATTTTTAATTAAACTGTTTACATAACTGTGTTGCAGGTACACATTTTTAATATGTTCCATAGTATTCTCCTACTTCCTCTCTTTAAAAAGTTTACATTGAGCTTACAAAGTATATATTACCCATGTTATTGTCAAGATTTCTATTGGTTGCTACTCCAATTTCCATTTCAGGTGTGATCCCTGACCCGTGACCTGTTTCTGTGATCCATATCCATCTACACTTTTCTTTACAACTCTACTGTTCCAATTTAACAGTTTGTCTTTGCAATTCTTCTAGTCCTTACAGAAAATTCATAGAGGTTGTGTAACAGTAACTTTGTAATTGCATATTCCCAATCTCTGTTCTGATGTTTTCTAATTCACTCTACACTTTTTCTACTTCTCCCAGACGTGCACTTCCGTAAGCAGCGCGCTCCAATAGTGTGTGATAAATTGTGTCTATAGTCAATTAATACACTCTTGTTTTCTGTCTTACCTTTTCTTTCTTTTTGTGTTGCCTTGTACTGCGATTACCATCACAGCGCATTGTATACTTCAATCTTTCCTTTCCTTTTTCTTATTAGTTATGTGCCTTTACGTTCATTGATTATTTGCAGAAATTTGTGCACTAAGAACAGTTTTAGGCTTTGTAAGTGTCATTGCAGAGATTTGCAAATTGAACATTTAAAATTTTTTTTGGTTTGTTTGAAACTGCTATCAATAAATCATAATTTGCCTTTGTTGCAGATAACGTAATGTTAATATATAATCTAAGCATGTTAATTCACTATTAAATAAACTCAAAGTTATTGAAGGGTTTTTAAAATTTTTTTAAGATGGCCATCCAGCATTAGTGTCCTGTTGACTGTAGTGGTTTATTTGTACTTTTTTCTAAATAGTAAATGGAAATGAACTGCAATGTTTTGAAAGACACAAGAATTCTTTTGCTGCAGTTGTATATGACCAAGGTGGAGCAAGTATTTGAGTTTTTATGAACTAGACTGAAAAATCATTTGATATCAAAAGCCTGATTTAGAATACTTCCAGATATATCCAGGATACCTCACGTGCATACTACAATGCAGTAAATTAAAATCAATAATAGGTTATTACTATCTTCCATCATTGTATTTAGAGTAGGTACTATGCTATACGGTAAAACAAAAATCATTTCATTAGCTTGCCTTACAATAGTATAGTTTGAATTCTTACACTTGCTCTGTTAAAGTTTGTCTGTTTACTTTAATGTTCTTACGTATGCTTCATTGAGCATCAGGTTGGATGACAGGCTCAAGTGACTTAGTAGGTTGGGATATGTATTACTTAAGAGTTGAAAATCAACTATAATATTGACTAGTAGAAATATTCTCATGGACAGAAAGATTCCTGCTGCAAACATTAGTGCAACTTTCATTATGCACACACCCATAAATTGCTTGATCATAACTGCTTGGTATATTATTATTTGTTGTGAACAAAGATGGAGTAAGTGATGGAATTAAACAAACTCACATCCAATAGTCAGAGGAGCAAGAATGCACCAAGTTAAGATGTGGCAGAAAAATTACTTTGAAATTTTTTGACTTGTGACTGTTAGGGGAAGTTTAGTGGACTTGTTATACCACTGCAAAGACTATAACTCAAACCTGGGGGAGGAATGCATGGATGTGAGACTTTAATGCAAGTTCATTGGGTGTGCTATTGTATATCAAATAAACTGAAGTTAAAGTGTTTACAAAAGGCTGTCCATCAGAACAGTGTAACTCAGAAAAAAATGGTGTGCAATGCTCCTTGCACAGACAAGGCCTCTGGCCCAAATTATTTTTTCAATACAATGCATTTTATATTTAGTGCCTGAAAATTTTTTTAGCCCCCTTACTCATTAATCAACAAGGCTCAAACTTTGCATACACAACCCAGGAGTGCTTAAGATGACCTGAGTATGTAAAACGAGCATGTAAATTAACATGTAGAGTAAACTTGTAGTTGTATGCTATCAAGTTTACCTGTAACAAAACAGAAGGTAACATCTTCTGATCTTAACACAAACTGGCAATTGTTTTTCCATCACATTAACTTGATCATGGTAACTATTTAGTCATTATAAATTTAACTCACAATCAAATGTACTTGTAGAACAATTTCATGGCAGAACCGATTGTTGATATACTTTCAGTTCAGTACAATAGTTATTAGTTGGGCAGTAAAGTTACTTCCACAAATATAAATATGCCTATTCATATAATTATGCCATCTGCATCAAGTGGAACAATTAACGAGTAAACATTTCTGGTGTTTTAGCAGTTACAGCTGAAACTCTACTCTGAAATTGCACCTATTGCCATCTTTGGAGCCAATCAATTAAATACAGTTTTGAAGTAGAAAAGTCTAATGTATTTCAGTTCATTTTCTTATGGAAAAAATATGTTATTTGTAAGTAAGACTGATACATTGGGTATAATTATTGCCTTACCTGGAGTATATGATACCCAAACAGTTAGAACTAGAAACTATTGAACAAGGCATTCTTATGTCTTGGTTAATGCAACTCTTAGCTAATGTAATTTTTATACAAAATGAAGAACTGTATGTAAGAAAAAATCTTTAACATATCTTGAAAATGGTACTACAGTTAGTAAGAAAAAAGAAAATATACAACACACTGTGATCCAATCACAGTGTGAGGCAGCACAAATGACAGAAAGGAGAAATAGAAAGAATATATTCAGATGCAAGGACTGCTGCTTATCACATGGTATGAGAGTATGCCTCTGTGGGAGCATACTTCTACAGGAAAAGTAGAAAAGTTGAATAGTGATGAAAGAATACAAATCACACAAGAATTCATAAAATTCAAGTGAATCTCTTTGAAATTGGAAAAAAAGTTTACGGTAATATGAAAAAATATTCAATCTTGGTCAGCAATGAAAAAAATACTGTAATTGCAAAAAAATTGGGAATATCAATAAAGTAACTTCATATAATGATCTGTTGAGTTGTAGAACAGATTCTGGAGTAATCACAGATAGACAGATGAAATAGGTATGAAGTAAGATATAAATTAAGATGAACATAGACATATATAGCGGGTCATAGGTTACAATTTGTTATAGAAATTGGAGCAGTAACACACAGAAACCCTGGGAACAATGCAATCTATTGTTTTGGCATGCAACAGAGGGGAGTGATGGACATCTCAAAGACAGCTGCTTGAAACTACACTCTAAAAACTATTTGTGTACTTATACCATAAATTACCTGACTAACAATGAATCAACAGAAGTATTGAATCCAAAATTAAGGCATATAGCCTCAACAAAATTGCACTTTTCAGCACAATCTAATTTAAAAATAGAAACAAATGATTAAGCATCACATTCACAACATTTATAATAAAAAATTTTCAAAAAAGGTGTTTAAATAAAATGCAAAAAAAGAAACCACAAAAACAAAATCAATGAAATAAATAGCAAACTTAGTTTAACCAATAGAAAAAGTGAAGAACAAAAAAAAGCAGTAAAATTTAGAAACAATGCAACAAAGATCTCAAAGAGAAAGGGAAGTAAGAGGAAATCCCCAAATTTCTAAATAAAAGAAATAAAGCACTCATAGGAAAGCTCCAGACTTGTGACCTGCTAAAAAAAGCAAAGAAGAAAATTTCATAATCCTATGCTGGTGGCAGAACAGAGCTGGTAAGAAAAAAAGTAAGGTAATGAAAGTGAAGCAAAAAAAGAAATAGACCAGATTATTAAATATTCATAATAACTGAAAATGTGAATCTTAGCTAATGAATAATAGCTTAAAACTCCGGTTGTACTACCATGCTTCAAAAACGGTAATGCTCCCAAAATGTAGAAGAAAAGTAGTGACTAGAAATGGTTTAAATTGGAAAAGAAATGGCTGAAGTAAGAATATTCTTGAGGAATTGGTGGAAAACTCAGTTTTTTAGACTGCACAACTGTTTGAACAATTGTGTTTTTATTATTTACCATCTATCTAATGACTGCAACTTCTTTTTTCAGCTATTTTGCAATAATTTTTAAGCCTTACAAGAAAAGGGTAAGAATGTAATATGTTGGCCATTTCTGTAGTACTGTATATATAATGGTGCAAGGTTCCAGGTTCCCATATAAGCTAAGATTCAGGATTCAATGAGTACATTGCTTTGTTACCTTCCAGTTAGATTTTATCGCTTTCTTTGGTAGCTTCATTTTACAGTTGAGTAACATTTCAAGATTTGATCAAGTACACGCAAAATTACACCTGTTTGCATCTAATATATCCATATCAAGATAGTATTGAACTTCACAAAAATTATGAAAAAAACTAAAGTCAAAATTAATATGATGCACATCGAATCAATTGAAAAATACTAAGTTGAAAATTTAGCAAAGCAGAATGGATTACTGCAACATTTATTTCAGTGCTAACAAAGATAAGAAAGATCATGAACTAGAACTACCGATAGAATATCTGCTTTTCTACGCACAAGAACAAATCGAAACTGCCACAAATAAATCTTGAAATCCTATTACTCATGGTGATTTACAATATTTGTGCAGTTCATAATCTGCTGCAGAGAATTACTAGCAATGAATTTGTCGGGTTAAAATAAAATCCATTCAAGTCCTTGTAAAATTTTGAAATAAAAATCAACTTTCTGAGTGAGGTTAGATCCAAATCCAGTTGCATTCCATACCAGAGTTTCTTGTAGCCCAGAACATTCTTCCAAGTGACAATTAAAGTTAATATTAAAAATTTGTTTCAACCATTTTTTATCGATAAATTATTTTCTATCAATTATCTTTGCCATTTCAAATGAAAAAATAGGTTCTAATATTAAACTCAACTTGTGGAAATCGCACTTTGAATAGCATTCTTTCATACATTCGCATGTACAGGAATCAAGCAATAAGTTAAGGCAAAATTCCGGGCCTTTTTAAAAAAGAGGCAAAACATTAATATTTTAGAAATTCAGCAATATACGCAGCAATATTATGCTTTTTTCATTTCCATAACATTTCTTTTATTGCAGTTTCTCCAAAGTAGGAGTAATTTCTGGCATGACTGCAACATATTTTATCTCAGAAAGTTCATCAGTTCTTTGTTAAGACCTCTTTGGGCACATTTTATCAGACCTAAAACTTAATATGAAATTTACATAGTGGGCAGTAATCGCTCAGATATGGCAGCATACAGGAGAGCTTCCACAGGTACAATTGAGCATCTAAATTCTTCAAATTAACATAGTTCGTAATATTGGCATAATTTCCGAAAGTGGAGATAACGAAGGCATTAGACTTATTGCGAATATTCGCTCTAGCGAATTCATTGAGCCTTAATGAAGAAAATCAGGACTGGTATTATTAATGATTATTTTGTATATCAGAAAGAAAGATATGTGTAAATCGTTTATGAAGTAACCTGTTGGAAAGACTGTCAGCCACTTATAAGTCGGATCATGATTTCTCACTACACTGCAATAAGTTTGATCCACGATAATATCAAACTTGCATTTTTAACACCCAAACCATAATTTTATGGTAATCAGTGTAGTTATGATCGACAGTGACCTTTCAAAACAAAAATACCCTTACAATTTTCCAGTGTAGAAGAAATTATTCCAGATATATTTGTATGTCTATTGGTATATATAAAAATGAGTGTGAATTAAGTCTTGCTCGGTTTTAAATTTGAGTCGACAGTCCACAACTATGAACTTTGAATACGGTTGGTCAAGGTCTGTAATGAATCATATACTAAAAGAAGAATAGCAGATCCTACTCCGTGTATTGCACTAACAGTAACTCCTTTGTAGAGGGCTCTCCAGCCTTCAACTCGCACCACTTTACGAAAGCAATCCCAAGCGCCACCATAGTGCCAAAGGTATTTGGGCTTTCCTGACTATATAATTGAAATAGCAGAAACTATGTCAGTCACTATATTATTTTTTAGAAACAAAGGTTTTTCTAGAATGTAAGGAAGATATGATATTTATGAAATTCTTGAAAATGAGTTGATAAATTTGAGTAGATATTGATATGCCTTACTGCTATTGTTTAAACTTTAGTTTTAACCATAAAAAATATATATTAGTAGAGATATATAGATTCAATGGTATACAGTATTGCTAGTTAAATCATCCCAAAAAATGGCCAAGACCGTAAGACCTGCATGTGAAGACGTCGTCGAACAGTGTCAAATGGATATGACACACCTCCTGCAATCATTGCAGCACTCTGCGCAGTAATTCCTTTGTTCAATAGTGTTATCGTTTCATTGTCAGGATGATTTTTCCAATTTTTGAATGAATCCCTAGATTAAAATGGAAGTAGTTCACTCTGAAGCAGTTAGAAGAATTCAAAACTAAATATACTGAAAAAGATCTCACCAAATTCCAAAAAATACTCCCTTGTAGATTGTAATCCCAGTGATAGAAATAGCCAACCCATTATATAGTCCCAATATACCCTTTGGTCCTTTCGCTGTTGTAACGATGCAATCAACCAATCCAGAAAATAACGGAGTACTGCGACCTACATCAGCTGCCAGTCTAGTTCTAGCATAATCCAAAGGATAGAGCAAGGCAAGGGATCCAGCTCCAGCAAGTGCGCCTGAGAACAGGTTGATCGCGAAAGTATGTGACAATCGCTTAGTCTCGCGAAATTGTTGATTAAGAATCAGCCTGGTATGATCCTTAAAAGCAAAAGTTAGCGCTTGATTAGGAAAGTATCGCAAGCAGTTGACGCCGTTTCCCCGCCAGAGAGAGAGAAAGCCCTGTTCTCTTGTGACACGAATAAAGCAGTCAGCCACGCCTCTATATCGACGAGTTTCTCCAGATAAGACGTTTGCATTGATATCTTGAGTTTGAAGAAGGATTTTCACACGCCCTAGTGGAGCTGTAGCAGTTTCCGCGATAATTGCTGAGACACCTCTGACGCCATATTTAAAACGTTTTAAGTAAGCTAAACCCTGCACAGAAGTGACTCTGTATGCATCACCAACCCTAGGATAAAATCTACAGTGAATTGCTTCTCTTTTCCAGCTCTCATTGTCGGCGCACTCAGGTATAATAACCAAATTGATGAAGCATCAAATTTAAGAAGGCCTGCAGAAAATTACAACTTTTCTCCAAAATATTACCCGATCGCGTTATACTCGGATACATAATATATTTAATTCAACTACAACTTTACCAAGTCACTTTTTCCAAGATATAAGGCCACAGACAAAAAATGCGCAATTACATATCTACATTTGAATGATTCAATGCACCATAAAAAATTTTCGAAAAAGAGCTATGTACAGAAGATATACTGAAATTGACCATCAAAGAGTTTTTCTCCGTTGCACAAATTTCAATTGGTCCGGTCACTTTTTACATTTACGTGTCCTGGATCAATGCAAACCAATAATAGTACTGTCGACAATACTGGATGGACAGCATTACTTTACTCATCACATTAAAGAGTATTTGTTGCTCTGACATTACATTATCGGAATGTTACTTAATCATTTCTAAAGTGACATTACTATTACCTATGAAGTTACTGGAGTGTGTCCTTAAAATCCCCTGCTTGACACTTTCTAGTTCAGCTCATATTGATGACCTGTAAACTGACTGGCTAAATGTACATTGAATCATTGCAGGAGCTTTTCTGTGGGAGTGCTGGTTGGGTTTCATGGCTTGATGTATATAATCTCATGTTGCTGTTGCTTGAATGTTACTAAATTGTAAGAGTATAACAACTAAACAAATGTATAAACCAGAATAGGAAATAAGGAAACAAAACACAAAATGATATTATGTTGAAGTGTAGTATATTAAACTATCCATGTATTACCAAGAATAAATCTCGCCAATACATTGTTTCAACATTATTTTCATATTCATTAGATTAAGTCGAATTAATTTGAATAATGCACTACAAATCATCAGTAGTCATAAAAAACGATTCGCAGATAATAGAACAGATCGCATGGTGAAGAGTCAATTCCTAACATAAATAGTCTATTTAATTAACATATTATTATCACTGAACATTTTATAGAATTTCCTCAACTATCCCCATTAATGTTATTTGACACAGTCCTGAACACATCAAAATCTTAATGAGATTTTATGAAATAATGTTCAATATATTTATTGATTTATTATCGATAATATTACATAGCATTAAGCCTAGTAAAATATTTGCACATTATTTCACAATTTTGACATTTGAATTTACATTGTTCAGTAGAGTAGATTATTAATTCTAAATCAATATTTGTCCATGTTCTTAGGAATATTTTATTCATAGAAGATGTATTAGTTACAAATTAGTAGTAAGAACTGTGAGGTATTATTTATTACCAGAACCTCATCTTAAATCTTTGAGCCGATCATAAAAAGTGTGTCTAGGAATTGGTAATATTTCAAAAGTAGAAATATTAATGTCTGCCACATTGTACAAGCAGCTATTAAGTTTAATGAGCAATGATTATGTACTAAATGTTTATGTTGTTGGCTCTATTAATAAGGTTGGCATTGGGATATTTGTTTTGATATATCAGAAATCGATTGATTGTAGTAGAAGAAAGTTTAACATCTCTAGCAATTTATTATGTATGTTTTAGAATACATTACATTAAGTGTGGTAAACAGTAATGAGGCAAAAGAATTTCTATTAAAAAATTACTCTTTGGTAATAAAAAGCCAGAACTACAAATTAAACTATGTTTAAGCATTGTATATACATTATCTTTCGCTTAGGGTATGTGAAAGGAAAGATATATGAGAATTGAAATTAAGAGAAAAACCAGTTTATTTTTTCTTACATATGATATAACTAGGCAATGCAAGAAGTTAGGAATACATCATTCATATTCAGAGATGTTAGCATTTTTTTTATTATTCTATATTATGAAACTACATTATTTTCATTCTTCATCGAAACGAATGTTCAAAATGTGTTAAGGAATGCCTCAGATGGACGGAAAAATATAGTTCGCACCCAATACAGTAGCTATGACACATATATAAGAAAAATATCAATCCCCAAACACCCCCACCTCTAAAAATATCCATGCACTTAAACTACGGAATTAATGTTAAAGTTCGCTTAAATTTCCAGATTCCCAGCATTCACTCCGGAATCAATCGATTGTTTAAAAAGATTTGAAGCCATCTTAAAATCTGGAGATTCATCGTCATATTCCTCGAGTTCACCCTCAGGGAATAGAATTGCTCGGTATTCGTTTAGAATAGATTCTAGACGGAACATGTCACAGAGTACTGGACGCACATCAGGAGTCAGATCTAAATGCTTTAGTAATTGAAGCACACTTGCCAATGCAGTGTCTTCTACATCATCATAAAAACTCGTAACCAATATACCTGAAAATTAAAAAAATGCAGCATTAGCAATGTGAATTTACCAGTTCTGTAGGAAAAGTATATTTTTGAAGATTGGAAGAGAAAAATTGTCAGATTTATTAGGGAAAACTAACCATTTGTTGGCTGACATAAGAAGCTGCACGGATTGTTGTCTAAAAGTACACAGCGACCAGGATTTGAAGCAAATACTGATCCTAATGCAGAGAGGTCTTTAAGGAAAACCCCTCGTACAAGTCTACATGAATTTCTATATAATCGTCGAGATATAAGTTTTCCAGTAGGATCAAGATGGTCCAAAACAGGTCCAGCGTAATCTGGCATTGCTGCCGTAAATACGACAACTTCACAAAATCTAGCTAATCCTTCCAGAAACTCTGATAATCCCGGGCGCATATTTACCTAGAGAAAAAATAGGCATCGACGTTAACATTCCATAAATACTCAGAAGTAAAGTAACATGCGCATGTACCTGCGCAACTCCGTCTTCTAGAGGCAGCCAGAAGCTGTTTACATCAGCAACAGATTCCGGTCGTTCTTCAATCTGTCTGTACGACGGAGAATCCATACCGAGGCCATGGAATTTACTGTGAAGAAGGCACTGTGAAAGCGATTCGGAAGAACTCGGTCAGATATTTATCATGACTATGTACCATGCGACATGATGTTTTACATTTAGGCAAGATATCGGAAAACTAATAGTCGTTAATATCTAACTTAAGCTATCTAAAAATATTGCCTAGATTAAGTACCTCATCCATGTCGAGCACAACTGTTAGACGGGGAAGCAGTGGTTCCAATATTTTCCCTGGCGATGAGACTGAACAATATTCTTCAATTTCAATGCAGACTGGTCCGATCATTTGTAAAATAAACTTTATATACTGATGAAGGTAAGGGAGATAGTAATGATGTGTTTAAACTAGAAATGCAATGCTTCGTCAGCAACCTTTCAATCGTAGACAGATACTAATGAACTGGCTCAATTTATTATAGTAAGTGACAGAGATTATTTTGGATATGTTTCTTCTATTCCTCAGAAATTCCGTAACAAATTTCATTGGTTCATAATATATCCGTCTATATATAAATTTCAATCAATGGCGTTAATTACCGTCGATTCTATCGATGACCTACCGATCAAAACCGACAAAGGAATATTCCAAATTCGAAAATAACCGATTTCGCTGCAATGTTGTCCAAAAAAGTATCCTCAAATCAGCAGAAAAATTTAGCAATTCAGATTTTTAAATGCATCTACACAAGGAATTTTATGTGGAAAAGTACTACAATTCCCCTCGTCAAGGCCCCACACTACATAATTCCAGAGCAACTCCAGTACAGTATTGGGTTGGGGTAGTATTCGTTTTTTTAGGCAGTTAAACCCCGCCACTGCAGGGCCAATTGTAGGTTGTCTACCCAGCACTCTTAACTGTATGTGATGCTTCTTGTGGAGACTGAATAGTACAGCAAAGTGCGTTTGGCAGTGATGGGCCTCAATCAACCGAACGATAATTTTTAGTTGGAAAGCGACAAGATGAATACGGATGTAGCATGGGTTTCTTACCCTACAAGCCAAAGTGTAAAAATAAGAACAACAATGAACAATTTCCACATGGATCTAATTTTGTTATTGCCTTCTATTCTAAAAGCAAAATTTAGCAATTACATTTTAGATTTCAAGTTTTTTCAAAAATATTATGGAACAATTGGTTCAGAATTATATGAAAGACTTTAAATTTACTCTTCCCATATGATTTTTTTCTGAGTTCAGCCAATATTTGTGCAAAATTTGTACCTGTACATTATCAACCTGGTTTTCAATATAATAAGTACTTTTTTGCATCTAGCTCTTTAAAATTGAAACTTGCCTTCTTTTTATATGTAATTTCTCTGTAATCACTCACATGAAGAAAAACTAAGTGTGACAGAACTGTACCATGAAAGTCCTAAATCCTGAAATCAAATTTTTCAGGTGCATAGTTTGATAGTCATGCAAAGTGCATATAAAATGTGTACTAATTGCTCATACACTAATTAGTTTATCTTCAGTTAACTGTATATTATAAAATCTTTTTGAATGGTATATGTTTTCTGGCAAAAGATTATTGTAGAGGTAAATTTATCAAAAAATGACCTTACCAATAAAAAATAAAATCCATCTAATCATATCAAAATCAATTCCTTTAAGATAGTTGTTAATAATGTAATATGTAGTGCAGTTTAGTTTTTGATTGATAGCTGGAAATTGAAGTAATCTTTGATACTTTGGTTTTAGTCAATTTTGGTTTTGGTTTCATATTGTTTGGTTTGTGTATATTAAACTATTAGCCTCAAATTTGACTTGAGTCAGTACTGTCTGCTAAGATTGAACCAACTTGTAAAGTGAAGAACAAACCAGTTTAACTTCCAACCATATTTTCAAGTGACTTTTGAGGTACATGAAAAATGTGATTAGTAACCTTCACAGTTGCTAGAAAAATAACATGCTGCACAAACACAAATAAGCTAAATTAGAAAGTAGTTGTTGTAAAAGGAGTAAGAAAGCAACGTGCAAAATAAACTAGATAATCGCAACAAACTAAACAAAATAGTACAATTACAATGTATTTATGTGAGTGTATGCAAGAAGGGAGCTTTTTTGCAATGACAACAATACTCTGCACAGTAGCAGGGTAATTGGAGTGAAAACAGACAAGAGTGGGAGATGTTCTTAATTGATAAATGTTGAGCACAGATTGGCCAGATATTGAATTATGGGGTTACTCTGTCAGGCGTGTATCAGAGATGTCAGTTTGGAAAACACCAATATACTTTAAGGAATAATGAAACATGGTGTAGGTGTTAAAGATGTGGATATTGTTGGAAGGATCTTTTTTGTATGTAGGATTAAAGATAAGTAGTGTACTCCTATATTGTGAAAATTATATTTCAGAAAGAAGAAATAAGGTAAATATTTAGCTGTCAATTAATTTGAGATAAAAAACTATTTTTTGCCAGAAAAATGTACTAGATTTCCCAGAAAAAAGTTAAGCATGTGTAATTTGTCAACATTAACTTGCATTTTTGGATTATTGGATTGTAATCAATAATGCCTCTAAATTTATTGTAAAAGAGAATTTGAGTCTGTTGAGAAAAAACTTCCCAGGGGGTTCATTCTTGTCATGACTCCTTAATCTAGTAAATACTACCAAGACCAAAGTAGAAAATTCAGTGAGAGTGCAAATAGTAGTATATTAAGAAAGTGCCATCATGTGCTGCTGAGACTGAATCTCAGCAACACATTCAACAAAAGATATTCGAATATAAACGGTTATCAGAAAACTATTTAAATAGAAAACAGGGTGTACAAATTAATTCCTAACATTGACTACCCCTGCCATGGTTTCCATACAGTTCTGGAAACGGTTCTTAAAGTCTTCAATCAGTTTGTGGCAGTTCAGTAACTTTTCCTCCGGTTCCCAAGAATTTTTTCCATCAGAGTAGCCTTTCCAAGATACTAAAAAGCCAAATTTTCTACAAACCTTCACATCCTAAATGTCTTCAACCTCAAAAAATTTCCCAGCTTTGTCCATGTGAATAGGGGGTTGAGCATATCTTTTGTTTTGAATTATTCATTGTCATATGCAGTGAAAGTAAGAGTATATGAAACACGTCATAAATTTTTAACATGCTAGAGAGCAGCTTCAACTTGTATGCAACTGAATTAATCTTCTTTACAATTGGAAAAGGTTCAATCATCTTCTGATCAAGTTTTGGGCATGGCCTGGTAGTTTTAACATTATGCTTGTTTAGATGTACTAAATTGCCAACCTGAAATTCTTAATTGCGTCGTTTCTGGCCTGCAAAGTATTTTGCTGAATAACTTGCAGATTTCAACTCTTCAGAGATGATTCCTAAATTCTCTCAAATAGATTTTACATGATCTTGAATTGTAGGTGGGGATACATATAGTAATTCAGTTGATCCATTCAGTACGGGTTCAAATCCATTGTTTGCACAAAAAGGTGACATTTGAATACTTAAATAAAATCTTGAGTTGTAACATAATTCTGCCTTAGGTAGATTTGCCAGCCAATTCAACTATTGCTAATCAGAATACATTTGAAGGTACATTTCCATGTCTTGGTTAATTTGTTCCATCTGGCCATCAGTTTGGGGATGATAAGTGGATGAAAGTGATTGTAAAACTCCATAATTCTTTCAAAGAACTGGATCAAAAATTTAATATAAACATTGATCCATGATCAGATACTATATCATGCGGAAAACCATGTAGTCTAACAATATGCTCCATAATTAAGTTGGCCAATCGGAATGAATTAATTGTCCTAGTACATCCAATGAAATGAGCCATTTTTGAAAATTGATCAACTACTAATAATAAGTCTACCTGTAAGAGTAGGATAACTAAACTAACATGTAAACTGGAATAGACAGTAAGGAATCTACACACTAAATGATTATACGTTAAAGCATAGTATATTCAACTCTATCCATGTATTACCAAGAATAAATCTTGCCAACACATTTTTTCAACACTATTTACATATCAATCAGATTAAGTCAAACTGATTTGAACAATGCACTACGAATCATCAATAGCCATGAAAACAATTCATGGGTAATAGAACAGATCACACAGCAAAAAGTCAATTCCTAACACTACTCCCCTTTTGGAGGAAGATCGGCAGTTAAACCCATCAAAACTGAATGCCATGGGCAAGGCAGAATAGGCAAAGGTGAAAGTAGGCCAGCTGGATTCTTACAATCTGGTTCTGAACAAGTACAAAGCTGACATGAGTCAACATAGGCATTAAAATACTCTAAAGTTGTAGGCCACCAATAACAACATTTTAATGATCAAAATGTTTTCCAAACTCCAGGATGGCCAGCAAAAGGGGAGTGGTGACAAGCTTCAAGAATTGGAAATTTTAGTGAATGGGGAATAACTATCTTACTTCTAAATAGAAGACAATCATTTTCAACTCGATAATGTTTATTGTTAGTAGACTTCTGAAACAGTCCTTCTTCTGCCTTGGCAAACTTGATTTTCTCTAAAAGTATCAATGTATCAGTTTCATGAGTTGCTCCTAATATATACTTGCCCTTCTGTAACAAGATCTGTTCTTGGTCTTTGATTTGAAGTTCATCTGAATTAATCTGATAATCAGTTCTTTGACTTAATGCATCGGGTTTCCCTCCTTGAGTACCTAGTCAAAAGCGATCTAAAAATTAAAATCAGAAGGAAAAAGGGACCATCATACCTGTCTATGGTTCAATTTCCTTAAGCTTAAGAAATGCAAAATGTTTTGGTGATCCGTTATAACTTGAACTGGTAAAGTAGTGCCTAAAAGAAACAGTCTCCATTGATAAAAACATACAATTATGGCTAAATGCTCTTTGTCATGCACTTCATAGTTAATCTCAGGTGGTGAAAGTATTCTTGAACAATATGCAATGGGATTTAATTGGTCTTCAATCTCTTGTGATAATACCCTACCAATAGCATAATCAGATGCATCTGTTTCCATAATAAATATTTTGAACTGTCCAGATGGTATAAGATATCAGCTGATTTAAAAGTGTTTTTCAATGTCTGAAATGCCATAGTACGTAAATTTGTCTGATCAAGTTCCTGATTCTTTATCAATAATTTCAGCAAGGGAACAATTGTCTTTGAATAGTCAGGAATGAAGGTACAATAAAAGTTAGTAAATCCCCAAAATGACTGTATGTTAGGAATTAACTCCCTGAGGGATTAATTCTATTTTTATATCTGTGGTCAGTTTTTATTTATGACGTTCCAAGTAAATTGGCTGCACATATGCCAGTAGGGTTATATATTTTGTGTTAATAGATTTATCTCACTTCTATCAACACAATTAGAATCTGACAAGTACACATATTTCTGTCACAGTTACTTGTACTTTGTTGTGTTTCATATTTCTAACACTGTAATGTCTTCACATTGCTTGGAGTTGGCCACGTGTTAATGCTAGATATACACTTAGGGTCCATTTCAATACCCGTATCCAATATAATGTAACCCAGAAAATCAATCCAACTTGTTGAGAATGAGCACTTCTCAAATTTTGCAAGTAACAAATTTGTCTTCAATTGTTCCAAAACTTGTACATGATCTAAATGTTGAACTGAGTCTTTGGAATAGATTAATATATTGTTCATATAAACCACGTAAAACACATCAAGTAAACTGTGCAATATTTGATTCATCAGATTCTGAAACACTGCAGGTGCTTGGTTAACTCAAATAACATTACCCTGCATTAAAAATGACCAAAACAACAACAAAACGCTGTTTTCCATTTATCTCCTTAAACTGGAACTAAATTATATGCACCCATCAAGTCAATTTTGGAAAATATGCAGGCTTTTGAAAAACAATATAGCACTTCATGAATTAAGGGCAAGGGGTACCTATTTTTAACTGTCACCTCATTTAAACCATGATAATTGATCACTGGATGTAGTTCTCCACTCTTCTTTTTAACAAAGAAAATAGATGCCCCAGCAGGAAACAATGATGGCCAAATAAAACACTTTTTAACTGTTAATCAAAGTAATCTTTTAATCCCTTTAATTCAATTTCAGAAAGGGGATGAATTGGACCCCACAGTACTTATTTATCCAGAATTATATTTATCTTTGTATCAAATTTTCAATGTTTGGGCAACAGATCAGCATTTTTTTTAAAACACATCACAACAATCATGATATTCAGGATGGAGGAACTTGCTAATTCCAAATTTTTCTAAGAATTCATCATTAAAATGTTCATTTTCAACAGGATTATCTTTTGGGGGTGTATTTGTTTCAAATTAGGAAATCATTTCTAGCCCTTATCTATTGAGAGACTCCCTTGGCACAAGTGGATGGAGACTACCATCTGTTTGGAGAGTTGAGTGTCCAATTTTCACTCCCCCATTTTTGTCAAACTAGGTATTTGTTGGTTAAAATGCAGTGATAAATTACTCCAATCGATACTAGGATTATATTTTTGAAACCAATTGAGTCCTAATATAGTTTCAGAATGTGTCAAGTTTACTACAAACAATGTGGATTCAAATTTGAAATTATTGATCCCTAGAATACAATTTACTTGATCCGTAATAACACCCGATGGTAAGGTCAACTCATCAAATACAACAGGTTCTTTTAAAAGTATCAACTTGAGATCCAATTTTAAAATGAAATCTCTATTAATAAGAGAACAGTCACACTTGGAATCTACTAATTCCAAAATAATATACTTTGAATTGTATACATCTTGAATGTTGAGAGATACATATAAACGTTGAGACTTATTTTCAGGAGTAATGGCAATTAAAAAACAAGGTTTATCTACGGTTTGATATCTCTTTTTTGGCATATTGCAAAGAAAATTGAAATTACTTATAAATGTGTTCATATCATGAAAATCCAAGCTGCAAAGTAAATAGATTACACTATTTTTCTCATTATCTTGTGTCAGACCAACTAGTTGATTACCTTGGTTATGGGAGCTACAATTCATACCACAATTTCTTAGCGTTTTACGTGAACTTTTTATGTGCCCTGGCTCACCGCAGTGAAGACAAAGATTCTTTCTATATTGCTTTTCCCGCTCAGCATTAGTCAATGGATTGCATGTTGTTATTTCAATCACCATACCATCCAATTTATTCTCAACTATTTGTGAATTAGCACTAGTATTACATCAAAAATTCTGTTCCATTTGCACTTCTTGCTCATACTCAAGGTGTCAATTATCCATAAAAGCAACAAAATCATAAAGACCTTCAATAGTCTCTGGGCAATCATGGTTGCATAAAGAACTTTTAATTCCATTGTTTAGTTCGTTGTAAAATATGCCAATTAACGCTGCTCCCAACCAACCTTACTCTGTAAAAAGCTGTTGAAAATCCAATATATAAGCACTTACCAAGCGCTTTCCTGTCTTAATTCTAAGATTTGAAATTCCGCTTTTTGCAGATGATTTACATTACCAAATGTAATCGTGAATATTTGCTCAAATGACTCAAAATAATTGAAGATAACATAGTCTGACTCCAAATAAGGCAAAATCCATTCAAATGCCATTTCTCGTAATAAATTATTTGCAAATAATACTTTTGAATTCTTTTTAAGAAATTGGGAAGGTTGCACACAAAATAATACTTTCAACTGAAGCAGAAAGGCTTTCAATTTTCTTCGATCCCCATTGAAAGCATCTGGAATAAAAAATTTTGGCTTGCACCCTGCATTTATATTAGTTAAAGAAGGTGGTAATGGTTCTGTCACCTCCACATGTTGTTCCTGCACCCGTACTGCTAACTGTTGCTGGAGAACCTCCACTTGTTGCATTAGCTGTCAATTCTGTATTATTAACTATTGTGCCATCTCCAACAAAATCTGACCACTCATTATCAAACTTTTATTTAGTCTTGGCAAACTGTTATAACTTCTTAATCTAGTGAATACTACCAAGACCAAATAAGAAAATACAGCAAGAATGCAAATAGTAGTATATGATGGAAGTGTCATGATGCATTGCCAAGACTAAATCTCAGCAACACATTCAACAAAAGGTATTCGAATATAAATAATTATCAGAAGACAATCTTTAAATAGAAAAACAGCATACAAACCAATTCCTAACAATTCTATTTTGTAGCTGCAATAAATTTCTTTAGAAGTTTATGTTGAAGTTTCAGTACAGATTATGAAAATAGAATTTTCAGTTTGAACTATGAGAACAGAAATTTTAGTAAATGGGCTGTGCAAATACCAGCAGGGTTCTATTTGTTGTGTTGATAAAGTTATCTTTCTTCTATGAACACAAGTTAGTATGCAGTAACATACAAATTCTGTGACAGTTTCCTTGTGTTCCTGTTGTTTTACATTTCTAGCAGAGCTCCAAAATTGTTTTTGATCTAGGTTTAAGTTAATGACATTATGTACATGTTTATGTTAAGAAAAGGAGAAAGAAGCTAAAATATATAACGCGCTGTGAATCTATCACCATGCAAGGCAAGGCAAAAAATAAAAGAGAAGAGTACAAAATAAGAAAGTATATTAATGGTAAGACTACTACTTATCACATGCTATGGGAGCGTGCCACTAGGGTGAGCATACTTCTGCTGGGACAAGTAGAAAAGTTAAGAAATGATTTTGTAAGGGATTATAGCATAGGATCATTTATTTACTCAAGTCACTCAAAATGACTCATAATCACTACAAGTCATTTCAAACAGTCTCTCCAATGGCAAAGATCATTCTTTGCAACATCGTCTAAAGCTTATAATATGCATGCATACAATACACCTTTCTCCTCCTTCACTTGTTTCATTATAGTCAAAACTTTCCCCTTGACAGATTTCTGGAAAGCAAAACGCACAAGAGCTTGTAGAATTTCAAAGAGCCTCTTTGAAATTGCAAAAGTTTACTGGAAGTAAAAAAAAATTCTAATTTCAGCCAGTAATGTGGGAAATAATGCAATTGCAAGTAGACTGGATAAACTGGTAAAGAAATTCTATGGAATGAACTGTTGACTTGTAGAACGGATCCTGGAGTAGTCATGAATAGACTGATAGAATGAAAGTGAAGTATGAAATAATTCAAGAGAGATATTTGACAGGTACAACGGGTCACAGGTCATGATCTGGAATGAGGAATTAAAGCAGTAACATATAGAAATCTAGACAGTTGATTGTTTTTGTCAATGATGGTGAAAGATGAAAAGTGGTAAGAAAAATAAATTTAGCATTGCTCCTGTATTTGTACCTATCTCACAGAGTTAGTATTTTTTCATCGTATAGATAACTTTCATAATATTATGATTTGGATGTAGTTTTGCAGCATTGTGATGCATTGAGAAAATAAAAATGATATATAACGTTTGTTTAATTTAAAATACAGGAAAATCTTTGAACGTGCCCAAAAATATTTTTTTTCATCTCTTTGTATTATACAAGAATTGAATATCTATATCATCAATACTTTAAAAGCTATGCATGCAATATTAAGCAGTTGATCAATATTCAGGTATTAACTCTAACTCAAATAGAATAGGACACTGGTATTTTTGCCTAAGCTCAGCATGAAAATTTGTTTTTGAAGTACTTGGATTGCTCTCAGAGTCAAATAAGAAGCAGCTGTATTGTGTCATTCACTCTTAATGCTAGCATTATCAAGTATAGTAAAATATAATATTTTTATGCAGCTGTAATACAAACAGACATTTAAACATAAATCGTACAGTATATATTACTGCGTTGCTAGAGTTCACTTCAAGCAACGCAAGACATACAACTATTCAATAATATGATGGACCAGTAGTAATTGCGCTGTGGCACTATTCCATTGGCTAAAGTGAGAACATGATGTCAGCAGTCAGAATTCTTAAACTGAGAACAGAAACAATGATGAAGCTAACATAGTTATAGGATTAACCGTTAACCGGTTAATTCCTAACAGCAGCATATTAGCATATGTACAGCAATTTTCTGGAGTTTCAGCTAATGGCAGTCTATACTTAATTGTGGGGGGAGGAAGCACTTTTTTCTCAATGTGCAATCCTTGTGGAGCCTTACTTAATTTCTGTTTTAAGTGAAGCTAAACCTTTAAAATTGTGATTTTTAATAATGCAGTATCGGTTACATTGTACGAAGTAAAAGTTGACCGCAGTGTAAGAATACCACGAGAAGGCCTCAGTGAAGCTAGGGCACATGCTCAGATAGGATAATAAATAACATGTTTTTAAATAAGTAAATATATTTGAAAAAGGATTTTCATACCAGTGTTATTTATGAGGTTAAATCTTTTAAAAACTATTCTTATGCATGACCATTCATAAAAAATGAAATCATTATGAGCTGAAAAGCCCTAAATCCCTTCTTAACAATGTAAAGTACATTTTCACCAAGATTATATTACGTCAGTCTCTTTTCAAGTTGACTTTCAATAACCAAAAATCCATGTTTTGTTACGGCGCACACTTGATCGAGGCCTCTGTCAAAGCATGCAGACGCATATCCTCCCACCAGTGTTTGAGACATCGACAGTGGTTGCCTATCTCTAGAATCGCTATTTTTTAACCATGCCTTTGTACACAATAAGTTTCCATCTGCTCCAGCACTGATCATGGACGGACGCAAAGGGTGTGCTATAATTGAAGAAACCCCACTACACATTCAAAACCCAAAGATAAACATATGGAGTCATGCTCTATGATTGCGTAAAAGTAAACGTCAGATATAACTAATTCGCTCTACACCAACATTCAAATATAATTAATAAATGAAAATTCATATTGTGCCATGTTCAGCTTCAAATTTTTCTCAGATAAATCAAAATAATTTAGTGGTCCGAATACATTTTATAATGTGCAGTTGATATTTTCTAAATCTATAGTCTACTAAATGGTAAATTATTTCATTTGATAGCTTTACACTCCACCGACCTCCTTTCGCTGGTGTGTATTGATATTTGTAATTCGATATATTCAGTTAAATGATATTTTTCGGTATAACCGATGATATCAGCTTATGGAATATATACTGCATAACTGCTGCTGAACGTATTTTTAAGCCTGAGACGCACATATTTATCTCTACATATTCAACAAGCTTCCTTAACAGTACAACAAGTGTCTTCACTATTTACCGGTGTAATCAGCCCCAACCAATAGGAATAGTTGACGTATAAAAAAGAATAATTTTGTAACTTTTACTTAGCTTATATGAAACATTTGATATACTCGTACATTCTTTTGCACAACCCATTGTTCTAGAAACTTGGTAGATGTGAACTGATAGATGGAAAAATTTGTAAATTTATTTATCTTTGTGCAATACTATCAAAAGTTATTATCCGTACAACATAGGTATGTCTGTGCTGATGCAGAAAAAATTATCCTTGAACCATCTATTCTGCATTAAAATTAGGAAATCTAGGACTTTTTTCAGTATCAAAAATTTTACAGCTTTTCATTCAAAACAAATCCAAGTATGATATAGTTTAACAAATATTGTAAGAAATGCCTAAATTCCCCAATTGCCAATAGAAGCAACGAACACGTGAAAAGATTCACTTTCGTTTCCCTAGAAAATAACAAAATTTTCAAGAAAAAAATTCACAAACCTTGTATGCAATTTTTGATGCTGATTGATTTTGCCTTCCACTCGAATATCCCATGTATCAACCTGGAAATTATGCAGACATATGTCAAACTAATAAAAGATATAATGAAAATAACCATTGACGTTTTTAATTCTTACCTGTGTAATCTCAATTCCTAAGTAAATTTGAAAACAGCATTACTTTGTGAAATGCATTAATCGAAACTGCACTAAAGGAAGGATTACTATATGATTTTCTTGATAAAGTTCAGCTTCCAAGTGAGCGTAAAATTCCCAAAAACTTAGTGTTCAACAATTATAAAATACTTTTCAAATTTTTTACAAAATTAACGACAAATGATTCTGTAGATACGAAATTAGGAAAAGTAAATAATTGTTAAAGATTTATTAAATGTGAGGATTTAGGTTCCCTTTGCCTTTTAAATGTGACTTTAGCACAAAAAATCAATTCTGCCATTGATCTCTACCCCATCACTGAGATTTGGTGCAGTTCGTGCATACCGACTGAGTTTACACCATGTGCTTGAGTGAAACTTGCACATTCAGGACCAGGATATCTCTACAGTAAGTTACTTCGAATATAACAAATTTATCAGGACCACCAAATCAATGAATTATATCCGAGCTTGGTAGAATCTAAATTTCTCACTAATTTGATATAAGTGGAAATTCTTTCGATCGAAAGTTTACTAAAATTGTTATAAGGAGATAGAAAAAACTTACAAATCCTGACGCTGATCCAGCTGTAAAGCATTCTGGAGTGAACTCATTTTGCGTGACACAGTGATACGGAACAGTTTCGTTTGTATTTTTAAAACTCAAAATACTTCTATTATTTTTCATGCGCACATCCCAAAATTGAAGTTGACCAATAGGAGAGCTTCCTGCTGTGACAAATCGATCGCTTTGATATCCTCCTCCCTAAGAAATACCAAAAGAATTACGCATATGTGTTTATTATAATATTAAAGTATGACCGCAAAGAACATCACATATATTAAAAATGCCGAAAAAAGGTAAAAATTTTTAGTAGTCTATAGTATGATAAGAAAGAGGCAATAAACTAAATAAAGGTACAAATTGTAACAGAAGTAGAGGAAGAACGAATTGAAATGAAAAGTGCATCGAAAGCGAGAAAATGCTCACCATTCGAGTTTTACAACTTCTACTGATAAGTATGTTTTAAAATAATTTTATTGCGCAAGTCAACACAAGTAATCGATGAAGCTACTAGAACCACAAAAAATAGAAAAAACTTTAAGAGAAATTCGGTATAAGACTTAAATACATGATATTAGAGGACAAGATTAAAATTTGTACATATACTGTATCCCTTCAAAATGTATGACTCAATTAGGCAGGTTTTATGCAATAGATTACATGGCGAAAGGGCATTATATTCGAGATATAGCCCATGAAAGGAAACAAGTTCAACTTACCATGGCTTCATCAGTCAGCCCTGTTCCAACCCATCACCATATATAGCATTTCTAAAAACTGTACAGTTATAGTGCTGAAAGGTTGCATAGGACCTTTCATGGGAAATTCAACGTCAATAATCTAGAAGTAAATCTGCAGTAAAATGCATTATCCCCAGAAACTTTCCCCAATATTCATTAGAGATGAAAGGTTGCAGCCGAAAAAAGACACAATATTATACTTTCATAGATATGAAGGTAATTTTAATATGGAATTATGCTAGTAACAAGATTTTCATATCAAAGTTGATAGTATCATTGCTTCGTGAATAAATATTTGTTAACCTGTACAGCAATAGCAGCCAATGGAAATTTTCCTTTTGAAGTCATTTTTTGCAATACTACGCCTCTCTCTATATCTAAAATATAAACATAACCGCCCTGAAAAAGAAGAAAAAGTATGTCAGAAAAAACTCTTTCTGGTCTCATGAGAGCATATAAAGATTCACTGACTTTTAAGATACATAATAGCTCCTAATTTTGGCATTAAAGTTTGATTCAGTATGGTACCAAAATACCATATCTTTTAAATGAATTTGTATTGAAATTTGCTCAAATGAAACATAATTGTCATGTAAAGTAATTAAAAAAATGCAGCGTTTTACAAGAAAAATACAAAAATGCTTACAAAGTAACCTTTGACTTTTAACCTCTTCAAAAGGACTTATCAATTATTCATATCATATATTCTTTGATGTATTTAAGACTAGCTGGCTTTAAAAAGTGCGTACTAAATTATTTCATGATATAAAACAGAAGTACAGAATCAGCAGAGAGAAAAGAAAGAATTGTAATGTAGATTAAAGTAAAAAACTAAACTTCAACTTTCGTATTATTCTAGAATCTTATTCTTTTAACTGCCATATCAAATAGTGGCTAGTATACTGGATTATATACTAGTCACTAGTTTGAATTAATTATAAACAAACATTTATATATTTTTCACACTAGCCTCTGTAACAGTGATAATTTTGGATTCCCGAACTTCAAGTGCCGTGAGTGCATCCATACCTTCTTCAGCTACTTGAAAAGAATCTGAAACGAAAATCGGCATATTTTAATAAAACATCACGAATCATGAAATATTTCAGGATTTAAATCATGGTGCTTGTGGTAAAATACATTCGATTGTATCCATCTGACTTGATCCATTCCGTAAAAAACATCGAAGTATATAGGTACATCAATGTCATATAATCTAGTGGCTTATTCTACAGACTCACCAATTTTGACTGCAATTATAGAACTCAACTGCCAAGTGCAGAGTTTTTTATTTGAAATGTAAGGATAGTATGATTTAAAAAAATTCCTTTCCAGATATTTAAAAGTAATTTATTTAATTAGAAAACTATGCACTTGCTAAAGTATCAAATATTTCATACATACGAAACTTCAAAGAATTCAATGCATAAAAGAATCTTCAAACTGAATTAACTGGTGGTCACCTTCTAACTTCATATTTGCTGACCCAAATTCTCCAAAAATTTCAGTCGAATATATGCTTACTGCGCCGGAGTTTCCGCATGTTGCAAAATTCGACCAATTAAAAGCCATCTTTCGAATTGGAATCACCCCCAAAATACTGCCTCTATGTTCTATGCTCCCCATGCATGCCCCCTAAATAAAAATCAAAATATATGACATACACTAAATTTTCAACACTATAAAAAATCATCTTGCCATACTGCATGTCATTGACTCTATAATTTTTTCATAAAGTCTAACATTAAAATTTAGAAAATTCTAAGATGTCTGGTAATTATTTTCAAAATGTGATAAAGTTACAGTAAGAAAATATTCCAAACTTATGTTCAATTTGTTTTCAAATTACGCACTTTAAAATTGAGTTCAAAACTAAGGGTATAGTAGAACATGAAATTAATACGTAATTTTGTAAATAAGCTTGAAAATTGAATAAACTTTTTACTTGCAGCATTGCTACTACCAAATGCTAAGTGGTCCTCATTACCCAGCCTACTACCAGCACTACTAAAACACCACAAAATCTTTTTGAAATACCTTATTACCTAGGTAAAATACTAGTACCATGTCATTGCAGTAACTTTTGGATACAACAAATTCACTTTTAACAAATTTTCAAAAGTAAAAAATATGCAAAAAAGTCACATTATGTCATTGTTCAGTTACAAATATATGATATTACGAAGCGCTTCAGTGTTCTGACACTTTCTATCATAAGATGTTAAAGGCATGAACAATTAATACCATATTCGGATGCACCAATTTGAAATCTTTTAAAAAACTTAAACTGATTGGTTCTAGCTAACTGAAAAATATCAGGCTTTCTGAAGAAAAAGTAAATGCGCAGTATAGAATTGATAATATTAATGTTGATAAAAAATAAAATTTGGGTTTAAAAGGACACTAATATTGTAATTTTGGGGGTAGGTTAGATTGTCTAGTAAGTTATTTGGAAAGTTTTATCCTGTTCCAAAACTTGCAATTTAGATAGAAAAATCAAATTTATTCATAAATTTTTTAAAAAAACATCAATGAATATTTACTGCAATGATTATGAATTCATATAATTCCATTGCATTGGAAATAAAAGACTCAATATAAAAATATGGAATAACTCATTTCAGCTATTGACTTAGGCTTTATATTTTTTACTCTAATGTCTTAGAAAACTTACACAGTAATATCAATAAATATATTGCAGAATATCAGAAAAATTAAAAAAATTAAACTTTCTCTTTTCTAATTAAATAGAAGAACTGTACATAAAATAGTTAAAAATATAATTTTAAAATAAAAATGTAGTGCATAAAAATGTTAAAGAAGGTTTGTGTTCTATCGTTGCACAGACATCAACCCCAGGAAATTTATTTATTTGCAAACTGTGCTACTACAATGAAAAATCTTTCTGTATAAAATTTTTTCAACGAACTCGGAAAAAAATATTGATGCAAATATTATGAATGTATAGAAAGTATTCGAAAATATATTAACTTAATGCTTGCTGCACTGAGCTATAATTAATAACGTAGTCATCTCTCTCTAAATAATTTTCCACGGAAATAGATTTTAAACGATGTGCTGAATAAAATAATGATGCAAATCCAAATCTTACAGGCCTCTTGTGAGAAACATCGTGCACGGCTAAGATATTTTTAAATGCAGCTTCTGAATGATTCACGCCGCCATCAGACAATCTGATATTCTGCTCCTGATATCCACTTATTATTTTATTTGCTCCAGCTACGATGCACTGGTGATCGGGAATGGCAGCAATACATGATATACTTCCCGAGAGTTCTAAGAAACATTGAGTACTCGTATTTTCGGGCCTTTGTTCTTTTGAGCTCAAAAGTACCAGTTCGGAACTATGAACGTCAGTAAGAGCTATTTCCATACGAATCTTAGCGTTCAATGCGAGATAATGATTTACTAATAGTGTTTATGGAATGCTTAGATTACTAGGAATTAAAGTGTCAGCCGCTCGCTTTCACTTCAGTATACTTACCCCACCTCCCTCGCTGCGCTCAGGACGTTTTCGGCCTCAAGTCGAGTTCTTTCATTCTCTTCGCCCCGCATTGGCCTTATCTTACATTCCTCTGTCAAAGTTGTTTGAGACTCCGGGTCGCTGTTCTTCAGTAAAACTCTCTCCGTTATGCTCCAATAATTCTTTTCTCTCCTCTCGCTGTGCTCAGGTCATTTTTTACACTCCCTTGTTATTTGAGATCTTCAGTTCATAGTTTCTATGAGAGATGAAAGTACCTTTAGCATTTCCTTAAGTCCATCATGTAACAATAGGCACGGGTCTTACTTGTTCTTCATGCAGTAATATATAGATTATTTCATCGAATTGGTCAGAAATGGTGTCAAAAATGTATATATTTACCAAATAATTTAGAGTGAAAAAAAATTAAATAAAGCATTAAGAGCTGCAATCTAAGTGAATGCACTGGTATAAATATATTTTAGAACTTAATGTAATGCAGATGAAAGCATGTTTTGTAGCCCATTGTAACTTACATAGGTAACTTCTTAGTAATGTTAAAATCCAGTAGTAGGTTCTGCTGATAATGTTGAACATCGGATTATCCTAAAGTTAGTACCTCAGAAATATACAGACATAGTAAATGAAAGACTAATATAAATACTGGCAATGAGGCAATGTACACAAACATCCCTTATTTAGGGGTCTGCTATGTAAGAATATATTACATAATGTAAGTAATATATGCGTAAACTACCTCAAATTATTGAAGTAGCTAAGTATTGAAACCAGATTTTTAGGTTAAAGAGACTTAATTTGTTGGAGAAAATTTTGCTGATTATTTTATTCTTTAGTCATTGTCAGGATCTAATATATTTTTGCCGTGCATTATGTTTATTTATCTACAATTCTTTCAGGGATTTGTAATTATATCGATCTAATTCGGTTTGTATGTGCAAGCATAGGTTGAAAATGTTGACGAGATTTACTCTCATCAACACATGAACCAAGATTAATGAAATAGTATTGAACGTGTAGTATCTCTGTTATATTGTTCTGGTTTTCTGGCTTACACTTGATACGATTCATTAGTCTTAACAGTCATGTATGATGTGCATCTTTGAAATTTCTAAATTGCAACACCAACTTGTCTAAATTTATGATTTTAAAAGTTACTCTGTTCAGAGTAATATTGGTGCATCCAAACTTTGTACGGAGGTTAACATTCAAGGCTCTCATAAAGAGATCATACAATGATGCCATTATTGCAACTTTTTGAATAGCGGTACAAATAGCTCTGCAAATCGTGTGCATCTCAATCTTCACCATTTGTTAAGATATTTCTAACCGTGTCTAAGAACATATTTGTAATAAATTGATGCAGGCTAGTGCAGTATACAATTCCGTACATTAGTTACTGCTTAAAATGTTCTTGAACTATAGGAGTCATGTTGAAGTACAATTGTGCATATGTCTATATTATGTGTCTATATTTTTTGTATGTCTCTACATCTATGGGCTGTATGGTCAACTAATAGTAAATCGAATGTAATCGTACAGATATTTGGTGAAAGAATAACTTTACCAAAGAAATAATGCAAAAATTCAAATTGAGCATCTGAAGGCACCAAAAGGTTGCATTAACAAATTTACTTCTATTGAAATAGCACAGAACTGAATATAGAAGATATATTTCGAAAGGAAGAAACAAAAACTAATAATATTAAAATTTTTGATGTTCATAGACAATAAACTCCCATTACATTTGAAATTCCATTGTACACAACTGTATTATCCAGTGGTGCGTATTGGTGTGCCAATATCTTAACAGCCTCCTGGCTTGCAATTCCCCCGATTACAGCAGCAATACAGTGTATTTCTGCTGCTCCATAACGACATATCTCTAACGCATGAAACTTTGTTAAGATGTTAAGTTCTGTTTGCCCAACATTACCTGACAGCTCCAACATTTCATTATGTAACATAATAGCATCCTGTTTAACAGTATTATCCATAACACCAGGATAACGGCCGTGTTTTGCATAAAATATATCAGTTGCACGAAGTCCTAAATACCACAAAATCGGTGTTTGCTTCGGGTCGTCATAAGGATCATCAAGAACATTCTTGATTTCATTTATGGTACTCTCACAAAATTCAAATTCATCGTGAATACTTGTGGTGCTTAATTTCATCAAGTTTCGAGCATTTTTGCAGAATACTGATATTTCATCGAAGTGCACGGAATCAATTGGTTTTTCAAGATTGTGAAGTAATATTTGAACATATTTGGACATTAATGTAACATCGCTATTTGCTTTTGATTTATACATTTCTTGTAAAAGAATAAATCCGTCTGTCTCACTTGTCATGTCGGGAATCTCGCCTATCAATGGTAAAACGTTATTTTCTTGAATGAAGTCAGAGAGCGCGTGAAGTAAAATGTGGAATGTTGAACTTTTACATGTAAGATTTTGAGTATCCGGACATTTTAAGAGAGATTCAAGTTCAACTGGAAATGCTGGAATTTCATAAGCTTTATGTGCATTTTCATATGCTTCTTGAAAATTAAGTTCTTTCTGAAACAAAACAAACGATACTGTCTTAACAAAAAATCATGCTAGTATCATTTTTATACAATTCTAATTTTTAACTTTGCAATAAAAATTAAAATTTTGGCATTAACATTGATGTCAACTCACCTGAAAATTACGAGCCATTTTCTTGATACTTTCTTTAAATTCAATCTTTTCTGTGAAGCTACAAGGCATCTGGCCATTGTGGCATTCTTTCCACATGGATAAAGCGTGCAATAGAATAATGATATATGGAATATGACTGTGTTCCTTACTGTCTAAAGAATCCATATTAATGGAAGCAGAATATTTGGCAAGCTCATCCCATGGTGCACTGATTCGCAGATCGTAATACTTATTATCTAGTTTTGGTTCAATCACAGTATGCCCTCGAACTTGTGTTCTTACGGTTCCAATTAGCCCGTAGCTACGACACACCAACAGAGGTATATTGGAATCCCAACATATTCTAGAAATCATTTTCACTAAATAGTGAGAAATCTGTGTTGAAACTATTAGGTCGAATTGAGTTAAAAAGTTAGGGTTACTTGACAGAATCTGTTCAATATTGCCAACGCAACTGCTGCCTTTCACATCAGAATTGAGCTCCGTTAATAATTTGCATACCACTTCAGCTCTGGGTTGTCCAATGCTATCATATGTAACAAAAAAGTTGCTGCCTAGATCTGATTCGTTTACAGTGCATGAATCGATGATAGTAAAATGCCCTACTCCAGGCAGGACGAGATTTTTCAATGTCTCGGTTCCAGTGCAACCAGCCGTGATGACTAGAATATGGCTCTCCATAAGGGCTTTTTGGCCATTTGAGCCCCATAAACGCAACTGGCGATCATATTTGTTATTGTTTTCAGCCATAGTTATGTTTTGATCAAGCTTTTTATGTGATGCAATGAATTTAACAATCAAATGAATACAATTTATTTTTGATAATGGAAGCCCAGTGTTCAACTGTTAACATTTAAAACTAAAACCAATTATATTCTATTAGTTTCACCTTAATACGATTTGAAGCGATGTAATTTAATCTGATATTTTTATTCTTACATGCTTTTAAATTCTTAAATGCAATTATTGTCGGCAGCTCTTCAGTACTTGATAATGAGCAAGCGAATGTAGAATGATGAGGCTTTTGGATTATCTTGACTCAGCACTCGATAATGTGACTGGACGCTATGAACATGGCGGTAAAGGAAATGTCGAGTCAAGTGATGTTCGAACTCAACAAGAGGGAGATGTAAGAGAATACAATGATCGCGGAGAAATAGAAGAACTTCAATCATCTGCTCCTAGTTTATTAGCTTCTGCCACTGAGAAAAATGATGCACTAAACATTGAAGGTGTCGGTGCCCAATCAGGTATATAGCAAATCAGCACCAATTCATCAGCAGGACTAACGTAATTACTAAAACCAAATCTAGAACATCTATCACACTTTCTAAACCGGTCTGATTCTGGTGTCATCTGAATTATGTTGTTATGTTTAGGTTATTTATGAACGTTTTCAATGAATTGATTCCATCGAATGCCAACCTACTAGTGGCGCGCAATTTCATTTGCGTTTAATTTCAATTAGAGATTAGTCATGTTACCTTTACAAGGCACTTGTGTTGGTCGATAAATTTTATTTAGTGACTATTTCAGTGCAACCATGATTCAGACTCAAATTGTAGTGTTCTCTATAGACAAGGGTCATAGTACATGCTACAGATATTGCGGAATTATCAAATGAAGTGCATCTCATGTTGAACTGCTACGGTACATTGTATACATATGATTGGCTTAGATGTCATTATATGTGACAAAAGTTTGATTTCCACAATTTCTGCACTACGTACTACGTGCTATCTAGAATTCCCAATTCGAGCTCTACACTTGATGAAAATTGCTACTTGGGTAGTACTCAGGTAGTAGGGTAGTAACTATCTGGGTAGTACAAACAATCCTATAATATTATAGTATTATTGGTCCTGAACTGGGTAAAACCCACGATGTAAAATAATAGTATGCTAAAACTTAGAGAACAGTACACCAGCAATCAAAAAATTTAATTGACTGATGCATGTTTGTAAGAAATATATCAATTGACCTGTTTAATTTAGATCAAACTTTATGTAAATTCAGTTTGACAATGGATCATCTGAATATGTTACACAAATAGAAAAAAATGAGGGATATATTTTTGTCATAATGACATTGAATTTCGGAAACAACTAGTTGTCTAAGAGTTAGATTAAAGTGATTTTTTAAGTAGCATATGCAGCAAGGCTACTAGAAAATAAAAAGAGGTGCTGCTACAACAGATATTTTGCAATGAAACCATTTTTTCATTCAGAAATATGTGCAACACCAGCGAGCAGTGAATCTGTGACAAAGGAAATGGAAAAGGAAAATCCACCTCAAATTATGAGCAAAGTCATTAAAATTCTGCAAGAAACATCACCATCTGCTACAAAAAAGGCAGCTTTTCCAACATTTGATTCTGTTAAAGGGGATATGGCAAGAGTGAAAGCAGAAGCGTGGTTAAAAGTGAAAACTGAAATGAGCTCTAAGGGACCAGTAGGATTTGTAGATAATATTACAAATTTTGCTTCAAATATTGTTTTGTCGCCAGAAAAGAAAAGACCAGGAGCTGAAACCTTAGGTACAAATTTTCTTTTATTATAAATATGTGTAAGCTATGCCTGCACCATTTGGCATATACACTACGTAAAATATATGTAATTAATTTGCTTTCAAGGAATTTTAAGGCATAGCGATTAAACGAAATAGTCATGTTGCACCAAGTTCAGCTTCAAATATTCGGGTATACCGAATTTCGGATGTAACGAATTAGTTTGTACGTTCGGACATATTTGTTACATCCAAAATTTACTGCACTTCAAATGCACTTTTACGTTTAGTATATATATATTTTTTTTTTACATTTTAGTTCCTAGCTTATTGATTGATAGTCGTGGCGTATACGAAGAAAAATTTGATTAAATGAAATTGAAAGTGACTGATTTGTGCGATTTTTAGAACTTCTTTTCATTGTATTCTTATAGATTTTTAAATATTGCATCAAACTACCAAAACCGTTGGTTCGAATATGCTGCCTACTTCATTCATGAGTTAAACTAAAAATGATAACAATTTATTACTATTTTTTCTGTATTCTACTTAATTCGTTCTTTTAACTTTGCTACTCAAAATCTCTTTTTAGTATATTATTCTAGGTTTCAATTTCATTCATTTTTTGCTTTCGCTTATACTGGAGCTATTGCAGCATTTTTTTGTTTGTTTGCAGTTGTAGTATCTTATATTATATTTGATTCTACCAAATAACAAATTTAACATTAATCATAATTTTTGTTATTGACTTTTTTATGATCGAATCTTTATATTTGAGTTGTATGGAGATAAAAATATTTTTTATTTTTGTATTTTAGGACAAAAAGGTCCACATAAATTGAAGAAATTGACAAGTTTTGATGAAAAAATAAAATTGGAAAAGTGGGACTCTACAGCATGTTATGCTTGTGGAGGCTTATGGGATAATGGTGGGGCAGTAGTAAGGTAAATTGAAGACATTATTGAGTTTCATTGCTTAAACTGTACCATGTACATTTTGAACTGACCATGCGTAAGTGAAATAGAATATGATGTCAGACTTATAGTGCTATATAGAGTTGAAATTTCATAATTCGATGGCACACTAAATCATACATTTTGTTTTTTTATCATTTTACCATTCCATCAATTCTGTTTGGTAGTGCATATCGATATTGCCGATCTGATGTACTCGATTACCTGAAAATTTCCAGAAGCCGACAGTATCAGTTTATGAAATATCAACTGTATACATGTTAGGGTTTTGACATATTTTGATATTGTTAGTTTTTTCTATTCATACGCCTTTACATTTTTTCTCATACATGCTTAATACTATATCCGTAAAATGACAAAAAAACATCAACATTTCCTTGCACACTTTTAATACGTGCATTCATGAGTTTATATTCGATTTCTCGTATTACACACTCTAAGTTTCTCTGGTCGGTTTTTTCATTTTCAACATTTTTATGAAATTTTAAGGATGTAAAAAACTGAAATTGTCAGCAAAGCGAATAGAAATGTAGCAAAGACTCTTAATCAAAAATAGGCATCCATGCTCTGTCATGAACCAAAAACGTAGAGTTGATAGCAGTGAAAAATTATGAAACAACTGCCTTCCCCTGGACATAACCTATACCAAACTTCAAACCCCATTGAGTGCAGTATTAGAAGATATGCAATACAGGATTATAATTGTGGCTTTTTATATCCTTCACTTCTTTTGACAACTAATTGTACTCGAGTAATTTATGTGAGCTGTGTTGAAGGATTGGAAGTTTTGTTCTAAACCATATCCAAATGGCGCGATAACCTGCCAGATACTGACCAATGTAACAGCTGCTTTGATAAATCGCCAGATACTGGCCGATAGAACAGCTGTTTTGATGACTTGCTCCATAGATTCCATATTTTGCATTACAGTTGGATAGTTTTTTCTCTCCCCTTTTACTCCGTAGTTTTGTTTCTTTCTAGTTTATACCTCTATTTGGCAACTTGGAAGGATGATTTTAGCTTCATGAGATTGTATTACCATAATAACATAAATTGTGACTTTCAAAGGGTTTTTACGAAGCTCATGTCTCGTGCAATGAGTTTGAAATTTTTTGGTGTTATATTCGAGGGAAGATGGTAGGACATGCCATATTCATATTTGAAATGCCATTACCTCAAATTTGTGTTGGATAACATTTTCTTGTAGACTACAGGTTATTTTCGAAACTACTTTATAGACCATATAGAACACTTGAGTAATAGAATTGTTCTACGAAGACTCTATAATATTTCTCATGTTAAAATAGGTAGAAAGAATTTTACAAATAATATCACTATTTGTTCCTCTGCACCTATATTTTGCTGTTCTTCAATTATCATTGCTTCCCTATTATGCCAATCGATAATACAGTTCCATCACTTGCGCAATGGCAATTTCAATGCTTGCAGTTAATATTAACTTATCTAATTAGAACATGTGTATTTGCAGTCAAAGTGGTGGGTGAAAATACTACACTAATCAAAAGCATACCATTCAGTTTCCTTTTGGATTTGATGCCATTGTTTGAAATTAGCAACCAACTCTGAGTAAAAAACTGCGTCAATGATAGTAAAACGAATTACCAAGTTAATATTTGTGCAGCAGCTAGAATGTATGCCTTCAATCTGAACTTAGAGCAAGTTTTAAGATTAGCTGACGCAAACTTAGATAAATTACTTTTGAACCCATTAAAAATAAAAACAGTAGTACGAATAATAAATCCATTTTTCGTCCAAGAAACTATTAAAAATTTTACCCGCTTTAACTGAAGTTCGGCGTTAATTTAAAACGTGCGTTAATTCGAGAACATATTAATAAAATGCGCATAGATTGAGGCGTTGCTGTATTGACATTCTACTACATTTTTCAATTTTTTCTCAGTTCTTAAAAGTAGCTGTATTTTTTTCTTCTAGTCAAATGCATCAGTGCGATACCTGCAAAGTTATAAGTCATGGTGTGTGCCGCGATTTCCTTCAAAATTGCAGTGAATGCGATCCAAACCGAATCGATTTGGGACCCCCTAAATTTGTGAACTGTGCTGGAGTTGTAAAGGTGCAACTCATGCAGGTATTCAATAAATATGTAGCTAGCTAAATGTGTACGGTTAGTATTGTAGCAATGCAGTTCTGAGAATCGTGTAAATCATAGAGATTTGCATTGATTCGATCCAGACCAAGTTATATTTTTTTTAGTCTTTTTGTGATCTTACTTAGCTCATTTAGGACAGTAAATGTAATGTCGGTGCTAGTGGGATTTCTCGTTCGAGACTTAAGGTAACATTGACTTCTTAGTAGGAAAAAAGGAAAAATGTAGGAATGTAAAAAAATTGAGCTATATTAAATATTAATATTGTATTTTTCTCTTACAAATACCTATTAAAATAAAAACATGTACCAAGAACTAGTATCTTCACTATGTCAAACTTGAAAAGATCAGTCATGAAATTCTAGGTATTTTGCTAATCAATATAATCAAAATATTACAAAAGAATACTTTAAAAGAGCAAAACCTTTTACTTGGAACGTTACTACTGATCGTTACTGTAACCTTTCGTTATATCCGGCTGTTACAATAAGTGATCGTTACTGCCGTTATTAATTGCTGCTACCGAAAGTTTCTAAAGTGCACACTTTTTTTCCATACAAAAGGCTAATATGAATTCAATCATAGTTCTTATTTTCTGTTTTAAGTGCTTCCTGATAATACTCAAGAGTAAAAGCATGTTCAGTATATTTTTTCGTGATTTATCATGCCATTTATTATTTACTTGCATATTTTATTGGTTTTAATTTTTTAAAGGCATTTAAGCTAGCTTTGGCCCCAGGGGATAGTGTTTATGCTGTCTTGCAGGTTGGTGTAGAAAATTTTTATATATATGGACTTGAGTTTGTGCTATATCCAATGTTTAATTCATGCATCACTGGGTAATGTACTTTGTATATACATACGTATAGTTCTTTCTATGCGTGCGCCTTGAGTTTTAATCAAATTTTTGTGCATCACTTCTATCTTGTAATATTAATGTTTCACTTTTAGTTGCTGCCGTGGAAAGAACGTCATAAAACTTCCCCAGCGATCTGGGAAGACATGGGTGCAAGTTGGGGTACTACAGTGAAATCCCAAAATTCTAGTAAAAATAGTATTTATATTGAATTGGAACATTTACATAATAGCGAAACTCCTCCGATACCGGTGCTCAAAGTTGAACTCTGGAGAAGTGATATGAAAATTATGGATGAGCTTATTGGTCTGGCAGAGGTACCTGAACATATTATATACGTTGAATTTCGAATATAACAAATTTTTATGAACCACCAAATCAGTTCCCTACATCCAAAGCTTGCTATATTCAAAAATCTGAAACTTAACACGGCATGATTTGACTTTTTGTTTATTCACTGCACGTCAAAATTTATTGTATCCTTTGTAGTGCGTCTTTTTTCATCATTACATGTCGTTACATGAGTATTGACGTTTCATATAGATAAATTCGACTAGTTTTCTTTACAAATGGGATTTTGGAAAATTTATGCTTATGATTCTAGATAATCGCGATTTCAGACTGCAATAGGAACATGTCTAAATTTGCTCATGAGCGTTTCATTCATAAGTGATCTTATTTTTCTTGAATAAATTACAGTGAGGGCAATACTTTACATGAAATTTTTTCATTCAAATGATTACTTTTCAAGAATCTCTTTGTTGGTAAAACTCTAAAAATATAAGTTAGAATTCATTTAAGTACTCCTAACCAGTAATATCTTATTATTTCCATAAAATATTTACAGAAAGGCAACATTGAACCTTTCATTGCAAAGTATTTGATTATGATATGCCAATACCTCAATGGGAAAGGACAAACTTGGTACATAGTGCCCTAGCTAAATTTTTCCCTTGTTTCAATTGAATTAATTTAAGCAATATTTGGATATGAGAATAAGTTAGAAATAGCATATCGTGCCACTTTCAATAGGATTGGATTTTTAGCGTATTGGATTTATCTCCCTTCATTTAGATTGCATTTAATTGCTGTTTATAAACGTTTTCACCAACAAATGCTAACTTTTTGTTGCCATGCATTTTTAAATCTGGTTATAGTGGATATATATGTATATGTGTCTATTAACTTTGCAGATTAGTGCTGCGCCGCTTATGCGAAAAACCGGCGCAAAAGCGGAACGATGGCATAAGCTTTTACCACCACAAGAAGGTATAGTGCTGTTATCGCTGCAATTTGAACCCCACAGCACTCCCCCTGGGAAAAATACCCCCACGAAAATATCCCTAGATGAGTCCAATTCGGGGGATGGACGTTTGTCAGACTCAGTGAAGAAGCCACAGGCTGAAATAGTTAATAACAATGAAGAACATATGTTTCGGTTGCGAACGTATAAGAAGCTGACGTGGTGCGCTATTTGCAATGGGACTTTATTAGGCATATATAATCAAGTAAGCCACTTATTTAAAAAGTATTATTTTATGAATATTATTTTTTTGTAATGGTTTAACAATCAGCATTCACTAAATATGACCACAAGGGAGTTATTACCTCTAATTTTAGAGTCTTTATGACTTGATCTATTGATTTGACTGTAGCCCTATTTAAATACCCTCTCCCCATAAGTGCTACAGTTCAGCTGCACAAAAATAAGAATTGAGAATGTGCTATTCGAATGAACCTTTACTGTTTAATTTTTCATTTGAATTCAAATGCGGTACATTTTGTATCAAATTTATCAAAAAATTATATTTTTAAATGAAATAGAACACTGGACTCAGAAGGTACTATTCAAATTTATCCTCTTGTAATGGCAATGTAGGTTTACAGTGTTCCGAGTTTTGTACTCGATGTAATATCAAAGCTTTCAGTTACGTTTGAATAGTACTGATTCGCAAAATAAACTAATTAGAAATTGTCATTATTTTTCTACGTAAGATTTCAAGGGAGCAATTTTGTTGGAAGTGTGACTTCACGCCCATTTAATAGTACACCTAATTCAACCTACTGGGATCCTTGTTTGGGATTATCATCCTCCCCCCTATATATCCGATACTTTGGCAATATTACCCAAATCTACAAAGACAGCTAGTATTGAATCATGCCTCTATGGCTATTTATACTTCTAAATTCAATGGTCAATATTAGTGAATAAATGCATATATCACTATTTGCTATGTATGTGGCGAGAGCATATTTTGTGGAATCGCTGGAAATGCCGCTAAATGTTATAGTCATTTGGGTAAATGCGTTCAATTAATTATGCATTTTTTAGTGCACTTTTTATAGTCTGAAACGAGCATAGGTAAAAAAGAAGCATTTTACTCTTACTAAATAAATAATTTTGGTGCAGAAGAGTAATTTGTGCAATATTTGATTTTTTTCAAAGTCGACTGCTTGGTTTTTAACTGCATTTCAACTTATTTTGCGCATTATCAGCACTGTATCATAAAAGAGCTGAAATTGAAAAAAATAGTAAGGTTGATATTTCCTACATATTTTCATTTTAAGGGCTTTCGATGCGAGGTGTGCCGTATGGATGTGCACGAACGTTGTCAAGTCAAAGCACATCATTCTACAAGGTGCATTAAATTTTGGTATTCTGTATAGAAATATATCTTTATTTTATAATAATAAATATCATGAATAATTCATCTTGATACGAAATTTTCTAATTTTTATCTTTTCGTACTGTGTAAAGTTTGCTAGTTATAATGTTCTTTATCATTTTATACATATATAGATATCTTTATTTATTTGTTTTCTGATAACCAATGTCGGTTGCTTAAATTGAAAAATTAGGCCTGCATATTGTTTCTGTTATTATAATGGTTTATATAGCAAGCATATGCGATTAAAATATATTTGTATTTACATGCCGCTATTTGAGCTTGTAAATTGGATTTTCAAGAATGCTTTGAACTCATAAACATTCCCTCTGAAAATACTTTGAACTCATGGATTAACCTGCTGATGATGCTTTGAGTTTGTAAATTGTTCTTTTGAGACTGTTATGACTTTGTAAGTTGTGCTTTTGGTAATCATATGAATTTGTAAATTGGATGTCTTTTTATTTGATACAGTTGCTCACTGACTAGAGATGACACGCAGGATAATACTGATACCAACACAGGAAATGATGCAGTGCTGCAACCTTCTGGAGTTGGCATTATCAATGTTAGTATCAACTATCAAGTTACTGTTATTAAAACCATCATGGAATTTTACAAATTTTTTGTGATATTTTATTTTTTTCAGATTAATCTTCGCAGCGCCCATAGATGTGGAGTCGGTTGTTCATCGGACGGATCAGTTCATGATTTAGGACCCGATGATCCAGTGCTGGTCCGTAAATCAGTGAATTGTTACGAAATTGCGGATAAAACCCGAGCCACATTGGTATCTCATGGATCAGCTATGTCGAAGATTACCTTTTTCGGTGGGAATCACTATTGCCGGGCCCGAATCGGAGAAAAGGGGGGGCCTGGTGGGGGACAGCAGGTAATAACAAGCTACATGTAGTTGCATATATTGTAGTACCATAAGTCATATCCCTGTTGTACTTAATGATTGATAAAAGAATTGCATAAATGCTAGAGAGGAAAACTTGGTTATATAGTGGTGAGTCATCAAATTCGAAATTCAAATATTTTATTACTCGCCAGCTCACATTTCAGCTTCTACAGTTTCATACTATGCATTTCTATTTATCGTTCATATATAAAGCATAGATAGTGAATATCCAACATATCCTATGCAACAAAGGTAAGCCTAAGGTTATAACCCCCCTCCCCAACTTATGTTCCCCCCTCACTAAGCCAGGGAGTAGAGTGTATAAATGTAAAGGTTTTCTTGGGGACCATTTATACAGTGAGACAAAGGCATTTGAGCATTTCAAATGAGTTCTTTTATGAGGATTGCTTTTGAAATTTAAGTCATATTTTTTCCTCTGTCCAGACTACATTTTATGAATTTTCATATAAATTATGATGATATCAGTTTATATGATGATCATCTAATACTAAAATATGATGTATTTTCTCATTTCTATGAGCAGAAATGTCGTACACGTACTGTTTTCCAAACAGCTAACCCACTTTTTAACACATCCTGGGCCCTAAACGTGCCTACGTACAGCAGTTTGTTAGAGATTGAACTCAGAGATGGAACCAGTGACAAAACCATTGGAGTGCTAGAGACTTCTGCATTTGCATTGATGCAGCGAGATGCTGATGCTTCTGCTAATTCGAGTAACAATTTCATGTCTAGGTATTCTAAAAATATCCATTATTCATTTCATATACGTATTCTAGATAGTTATCAAGATGTATATGTAATGGTTTGTGGATGATAGAGGCCAATTGTACTTCATTTTAGAGGTTTTTATAGAAACTTATTCTTCTACTGTGTAGTCAATCAGTTGTTGGTAGTATACTGGATTCCATACTATATTTCTCTGCACCAATGTAAACGAAAACATGAATAGATATGGCTAGTGATTTGCTAGCCAAACGATTATAATTATCACTCGCTACTTTATCTCTTTTCTCAGCTATATCATCAACTAGTGTCGTTACAATATATTGATTCTGCATATTTTTGTTTTCAAAATTTTTCACTTACTCTCTTTACAGTAAAATATGTGGGCATGTTTGAGTTTATTAAAGAAAGTTGTGGTGTATTTTTAAACTGTACATTATCTTAATGTATTTATATTTCAATTGTATACGGTAGACATGTGAACTGGTATGAACTTCGAGATCCTCGAACTGAAAAAATTGTTGGGTTAATAAAAGCTCAAATTTCGTTTACTGAAGACAAGCTGGGTCTCTTTATCGGTCCAGATTTGCGTAGCGTTCCTCCCAGAGTTCTTGATGACCTCAATGTCGAAACTCTTAAACGATATGTTGAAAGAGCCCAGGTTAGTGATGATATTTTGAAACATTGTGCACATTAGGCTATGTTCATTTACATTTGATCATATGCACTATATTTTGGTAATGAGTAAGATCTATCGAAAAAAAAGAATCAGGATAAGCCATTTGTAATATTTATCAAGCATTATTTCAACATATAACCTATGGATATCAAATGCACATTAATGTATTTTTGAACGATGACTCGCCTTACATAAGCCAATAGGTTTCGTGTATGATTGAAATGCTAGATTCGTTTTTTATGCTTTATCTTTAATGTGCTTCATATTATCTATCTTATCTATGTTCAGTATTCTCTATTTTACTATGCTCCGTTTTTTTCACTTATATTAAGGGTAGCATTCATTTTGCATTTCCTACATGAACTCAATCCAGTCTGTAAAAGAATTTAGCATATAAATTCAAAGTCTCCAGCCAATAAAAAATGTTTTTATTTGAGCAAATTCTATTTTTTTTATTTTTGAATCCCTTTTTAAAATGAGTTGATGATAATATAGGTTGTTTTTATTCGAGCAAAAGTCACTTTTTTTATTTGTGCATTCTTTTATGAATGTACAGGCAATATCGATACATATCTTTCAATCAAAATTTACTTCTTTTTTAAATATATATATGTTGCATAAATAATGTATATTATTAAAATGGTCAGGCAATAATAGGTTGGTTTTCAGTATGGAATGCAGTATACCATCGAGTAATGTCATGGGAAAATCGACCTCTCACTGCTGGAATATTTGTTCTTTTTATGTATGTCACTCTTTTTGCAAGCTCAGAATACGTATTCTCTATTCTGCCTTTTTTAGTCCTGGTGTATATTGGTCACACCTGGCGTTTGCGTCGTGATGGCACGTTTTTACGCACTTGGTGAGCTAAAAAATGATACTTTTTTCATTTCAGCAAGTAATTCAGCTAGATTTGCGAAATTCAAGCCCTTTTTTTGGCTGAATCATCAAGTACAATAAACTTTGGACATAACCAATATGTGGGGACCACCAAATTCATTTATTATACTCGAAAGGCATTACAACTGAAAATCTAAAGATGAACCTGGAGCAATATCGCTTATTCGTTATAAGTGAAAACTTGTAATGTGCAAACTCACTATATTCAAAGTTCACTGCAGTAGTTTTGATGAATTGATGGGAGTTCAGCAAACTCCCACAATATGTAATGCTCAACGACATAAAAAGTTAAAAATTGGAAAATTAGAGCATTTTTATTCAGAAGTTAGTATTTGGCAAATGTGGGTCTTATTAAGAGATATGTATATATAGCTATCTTTTAGGAATTCTTATTTTTAGGGATTACGCTCGTAACTGAATTTAACGTAAATATTCTGATTAGTAATAGGATAAAGTAGTGTTATTACCAATAACTTTTGCTGGTATTTATTTGTAGCGCTATTAAATATTATTCATTGATGTATAATATTGAGTTCAAAAATGAGGTCAATACAATTGTTTTGTATGTTACTAGCATTATGCTAGGCTCCCTAAAAAGAGTTAATTCCTAATTAGTGTTAATAACACTATATGTCGTGTAGTGCTGTTGCAACTGCTCTATCTTTGGGGAAAATATTTTATATCTACATTACAGCGAATCAAATAATTCTCATTCATTATGCTTAATTCTTAATTGCTGAACTGACGTCAAGCAAAAGTTAGGAGTAATGTTTGGGGGAGAAGAGAGGGGGGATTTACGCTTCTTTTGGAATATTTTACAAATGTTTCTTGATATTTATAGGGTAGAAGGTGAAACTGTTGAGCAGAAAGCTAGTGATGTATTAGGATACCGGCCACTTTCTCAGCTAAAAATTTCTGTTTTACGTGGGCATAACCTTGTATCTAATGACCTAAATCTCCCTGGCAATGCCTACGTACGGGTATCATATGTGGTCGATTCAACCACAGGAACTGCATCAGATCCGTTAAAGTAAGTTTCCAGAAGACTGCAGATAATATTTGCTACTAGCTTGTATACTAGACAGAGTAATTAGACAGAATACAAGTGTTCTAACATGCTCTTTAACGATTCTAGAATAATGCTTATGTTTTAGGTTGAACAGCATTTACTGATCAATATCACTTGTAGTTTCATTGCTCTGCTATATCAATTGATAGTTCATTTCTATCACTTGCATAGCGAAATACCTAGTAAGTCATTTACAAGATATCCTGTCATTTTTCACGGAAATTCACACAACACTGAAATACGTCATAATCATTGTCCTATTAGAGAAGTCCTTATAGAAACAAATTAAATCTCACCATCATGTTGAATGTAATTTAGAAACATCTTTAAATAATAACCATGATTTAAGTTTCAATACTCTTCTATCATAACTAAAACTACAGAGCAATTTTGTACATCCAGTGTTAGAGTAGAACTGGTTGCTCATTTTTTTAATCTTTTGAAGCTTCCAGAAATTATTTTGAAATTTGATCTTTCAATAAAAACGACCTCATTTTGAGCTAAATAGTCTCTTTTGAATAGTTTATTCCATTTCGCTAATGATGTATTTACTGTTCATATAATCTTTCTTTTTTATTAATGATTTAGCTACCTTGCAGTATCAGTGGAAATAATGGAAAAAATTTCTTCCAACATACAAATATGCATTTGAATACGGCCAATGAGCTATTTCATCAAGACTTTGGATGTTTTTGATTGGTTTATGTTTTTTTACTAATATAGGCTGAACTTTTTTAGCCTTTCAAAATTGTGCAAATAATTGCCAACATTGCAAGAAACACCATTAATTCTATTTGTAATCTTTATCCAATTTATGGGTACGCGCATATTTCAAATATTCAATTGCTAAAGCATATATAGTTTTATTGTGATACTTCAATGTAATGATTACTTTATGACAGTGATGCAGAGACAGAAGAGAGAGGATAAGAAAAGATAGTAATAATATACATTGAAGCACATATCTATACTTCAACACAGAATTGTTCTAGAAACTTTTTCTGTAACTTGATATTCAAATTATTACTAGTATACTAGATTATATACTATATGCTATTCTACAGCAATATAACCAAATATAACTAGGCGTGTAAAATGATATCTTGACACTTCATAAGTCAAGCTAAGCTTACAAAAAGTTTATATGAAATACACTGAATTTTCAGGTTGAAGACTTTAATGTCTTCATTTCGAGGTGCAAATGAACTTATTATTGGTGAAACAGCTCCTTCAGAGGATCAATCACCTTGTCCGGATCCCGAATGGAAGGTAGCTGCCCCCTGGGGAGGAGGAAGAGGAGGAAGTTTGGGGGAAAACTTATTACTGCAAAATGTAACGGAATGTTGGAAAAGAAAAGATGGAGAAAGTTCTGTGGAAGATATTGCTATGCTATATCCAATTTTAGAGCCGCGCACTTTGGATGGTGTTTAGATCAAAATGCATATGCACCTAACTTAAAATATAAGATATGCCACTAAATTATTTTTTATCTTTTATCCTTTCGGAAATTACTCTAAAATTTGATTTTTAAGAAAAAATTTGTATTATGCCTAAAAAGTTATAAAATTGTTTGTTTTCCCTGTTAAATCCTCTTTGATAGTTATGCATTGATAGTTATTATTGTCCCTTTTTCAGTGGCTTATTCTACGTATTTGTCAATGTGTACCTGTATGGATACTTATATATATGTATATCTGCAGACTAGCATAGTCTATCATCCAGTATACTAGCCATTAGTACATGTCCAGTTACAAATACAGAATGATTTTTGACTTTTATTGATTATGGTTATGTACTTCAGTCATAAATGGCTCCCTCTCTTTGCAGTTCATTCACAACATAGATGATATTTATGGATTGAGATGCAAATTTGTGATGTAATTTTCCTAGTTTAGTTTTGAACCAGTGCATAAACTTTGAAAATTTTCGAGCGTTTTTCGAATTTCAGCACATTTTTAGAGGCTACTAATATACAAAAATGTTGCAGTTTTTTTGGGCAAAAAAATATAGATGCTGCAATATCAATTCATGGAAAGATTGCTATCATATTGTTTCTTTAAAATTCATTGCTGCTATTTTGACATTTTCTAGGGAAGCCATTGCCATGGAGCGATATTCCAGGATTTATACGATTTTCTGTTATATTTGCAAATCCTTTCAACAGGCAAGGCAAATTCTTTTTTTTTAATTATTCTATAATTATTCTCTGTGCCATATCTAACCTGTAATTATTTTTTTTGCCTCGTTTTATCTGTATTCAGTAAATATCTATTTAATCCGTAACTGTATGCGTTTATTTATGATTACGAAATAGCAACATATCATTTTACTTTTTTAGTACTGTGTGACTCATTAATACATCAACAAATTTAATTCCTCTTGCAAAGTTGGACCCACGAGCCATAGATTAAGTGTCACTTGTAATCTACAGCACTTGCTGATTTAAAAACATTGAAAAATTGGAAATTCAGTTTGCTGAATATTTCATACCATTGCTATAGACCGCAAGTTTTGGTGTTCATAGAGAAGGATTGAAAATGGGCAGGTATAGAAAAGAATTGTGACTTCCGTGTATTTATGAAGCTTTAAGTATTGTTGAGTTATTGCTATTTTTAGTTTAGATGTAAAAATTTTTTTTCCGCTAATTATCTTACAGTCTAATGGACTCAGAACAGGGATCCGTTTTTGTCCCAATCCGGGCTCTATCCGGTGGAACCGAACTGTGCGGTTGGCTTCCAGTTGACAGTTCAGATTATCTTGTTTCTGAAACAGTTCATTTGGACAGTAAAAATCTTTCATTTGGAGCAATTTTTGTGCGAATGCAGCTATGTATAAAAACTCGTGGCGATCGAGTAAATGCAGAGGACATTGAAGCTAGTCGTGCAGTTGAAGCCTCTATGGAAAATCTTTTGAGTCCTATTTGGTCCCAATTAGGTGCTGGGATGGTATGTAAAGACGATAGCTATAGTCAATCATTGTGTCATAATATATTTCATAAGTATGTTGAGATTTGTTGTGAAAAATTCTTTTGTAATTGAAATAATGGCTAATGTACTGGACAGTATATTGTATTAGTTTGCATCAATGTAAAAAATACAATAGGCCGCATGGCTGGCAATTTCTTAAAAATTGATATTTACTAGTTTAAATGTAGAAATTGTTCTTGAACAATCTGAAGTTGATGTAGTAGTTTGCATTTTCAAAAATTATTATCACCCTCTCTCTTCTGTTTGAGCTTTCTATCCTCAAAATTTATCATACAATAAGCTTCCACAGTACCTAAACAAGGCAATTTTCTAACCAAGTATGAAAAAATGGATTTATTTCATTAAAATCATTTACATTAGGGGATTAAGATTTCAGCTAATTCTACATTTTTGAATAACTGTTAGACATAATGCTAGCCATTCATTTTATATTGGTTCAGCTTATAAATTTTCTTAGAATATTGAATTAAATAAATCTTAAGTTGAAGTTCAATATTGTTGTTTTCATATTAAATGCTATTCTCTCTTCACTATGTGCTACCTTTGAGATTTTTCACATAAGAAACCTCAACTCCAGATAAGTATTATTAAGTTTTCTAAAATGTCAGTCAGCCTTTACTGTGATTAAGCCTCCATGCTGTACTGCGGTCGTTTGTGTTTACACTATACTTACAACTGCCATCGCACACTTCCCGTCTAAGTGTTTCTTACTTGTTGAATGTCTCAGGGCAATATCATTTTTCAAAAATGCTTGAATCTTCTTCCAGCATTACCGTATAAAAACTATTTCAACCCAAATCATCATAAAAACCAAAATTTTAGATCTTTCAATAATTTTTTATTTTATAATTACAGCAGTCCTTCTTAGATGGAAATTCTGATCATGGCAGTACATCGATTGGTTCCAATTCAGTCCCGAGTACCCCCCAATCAGGGAGTAACAACCCCCTCGCAGCAGTTAGAAACCTTCGAACAGGGGCGCGTGATGTTCAAATGACCATTTCTTCTGTCATTGATACAATTGAGTCAGCAAAAAATTTGCTTAATTGGACACATCCTCAAAAGGTACGATTCTTAATCTGTTGTTTACAATTCCATGAGAATAAGCTGTTGGATATTTACTGTCTATCGATGTATATTTTTAAGAGTATTTTTATCCTGAACTGTGAATGGAATTGTGAAGTGATTTTTATATTTTGCATTTGATGAGTCACTACTACAACTGTGGATGTGTGGTTATAATAATTCCTCTTGATGTTAAGGGCATCGTCTTCAGAGGATTTAATTCCCAGTACCAAAATTCATAGTGCACATATTTCATACTGCATTACTTTTATTATATATGTATACATTCTGAGAAGCAAATCCATATCTTATTGCTAAATACATACTGATCAGATATGATACAAATAAAATTTCAACTTGTTAAAATCATCGTAAAGCATATATTATGGTCCATTTATGACTAAAAGTATTGCTTTTTACTAAGCTAGCGATACAAAATTTAAATTCATCATTGTCAGTCTCTTCTCAACTAGTATAAAAATTATTGTTTAATAGTACGTGCGAAACCATGCGTATATGCATATATATGTATATATGTGTTTATTAATCTCAAGATACGTGTCATATTTTAAAAGCTAATGAATTTGTGGTGATGGTGTAGAATACGCCACCGTTATTTTTAATTATTTTAACCCTCTGAAAATTATTCTTAAATTTTACCTTTCAGCAAAAACAAACTCAGTATAAGCTGAAAAGTTATCAGAGAATATTTTGCTGTAGCCTATTTTACACGCTCATTCACTGAAATCATTAATGCCCATAATTCCATTTCTTTTTTTTGCTTTTTTCCAGACTGGAATCGTAGCATGTCTTTTATTTTTTGCATGGTTATTACTTTTATTCGTTCCTGGTCGATATTTGGTTTTGATCGGCGGCATTTTTGGTTTTAGCGAGCACTGGATTAAGTACTGGATACATGGTGCCAAAAAGGACTGGGCTTCACACAAGTACCATTCAAAACCGAATGCTTGGGAAATTGGGATGAAGAATTTTTTAGCTGGAGTGCCGACAGATGCCGACTTAAGGCGTTGTTATAGGTTAGATTAAATTGCTATTATTGTTTCAAAATTCGAATGTACATTTGTTAACGTAAGAGATAGTGCTGATCGTTAATTGTATCATTATGCAGTAGTTTATGTTGGCATTGACTAGTTGACTAGATTTTTATAGTATAGTAATTAGTGTTTGCTATAATACTGCCTTAGAAATAGTTCATAGTGGAAACATTAGTTGTTGTACGAGCAGAGAGATATTAAAGTTCGAAGTATGCTTTTTAATTCAAAAAGCATAGAATTGTTCTGGAAACGTGTTTTGTACCTGCATGTCAACAATGGCTAGTATACTGGATTGTATACTATACTAGTTGCATCATTAGAAGCAAATATAACTAGGCGTGGCTAGCTAGCTGTATCTTTCCACTTTGGATATTGTTCTAAAATAAAAAATTTAATTTGATTGATATTGTACATTTCACAACTATTTATAACCGCTCACTCTCAACTATTCCTGAATTTGGTGCAAAGCTTTCATTTGCTAGCCGTTATGGCAACTTTTAAATCAATGTATTAATCTAAAAAAGTTAGTCACTTTCGTTTGGCCATTATTTTAAAAATAAAAATGTTGATAATTTCACTTATTTTAGCAGTACTATCAAGGATATTTTGGCGCTTTCAAAGTAATTGCATTAATAATATGATATTTTAGGTGGGATGCTTATGACCATGCTGCAAAGATTGCGGAGAAAAATAGATTAAATACTCAACGAGCTAAGCTACAAGCCATAGGATTAGGATGCCAGTGGGAAGGGAATGTTATATGGCAGGTGAATAAGTAGCTTAGTTTCATTGGTTAATAAAAATTTATTATTAATATTATTGTTCTTTTTATTTTATCTAATGTGATATTTTTGAGGAAACGAGCTGATTTTTACTGGATAGCCACCTTGCACATATATATTGAACTTGTGCAAGTCTTAAGTTGTTAGTCAGCAGTTATTTTGGGCTAGTCGACTAGTATTATAACTTGGCTAGATCAGTCAATGATTACTTTGGTTGACTAGTTGATGAAGGAGACGACTAGTCGACTATAGACTCTTTAGAAACAATTCATATGCACTAATTTATTCATAGCAACGTTACTCTACTAGTCATAAGCTATGCTGACTTTATCTGAGATAGAATTGACTGGTTATCTTTTTTGTAATTCGGATTGTTTTTTCCTTGCTTAAATCGAAATAGCACTTGATGACTTTTACATAATTGTTTGCATTTTCCAATGTATATTTATGCTGTCCTTTTTGTTAGAACATCTTTCCTTTAAATGTTTGTAGAATAATGGATCGTGGATGGAGCGGTATTTAATTGTGCAAGGCCGTAGAGTAGCTTGGTGGATTAGTGCAAAACAGGTTAAAAATTCAGTCATTAAAATAGCTAACTAATCATCAAATTTACTAGTAAGTATAAAATGGGAAACTTAGATAAGTGTGTTGAATGAGCCACTGAACAAATAGAAGGATTTGAATGCAATATTTGCTGAAAAGTTATCAGAGCATGTATTTCATCTTTCAAATCCTTTTTTTTTTATTATTCTTTTTTCAGTGGTCTATTCTATGCATTCACTTTATAATCTTAGTTACTAGGGTGCACAGTGGGTACTTGAATGAATTGCAATTTTTAATGCTTTATTCACTTCACATGGGAAATTTGGTTATTTCAATGATGTCAAGCTTGTTCATTTAAAAAAATACTTTAAAAAGTATGGCTATCTCAGTGCCTTTATTTGCGTTGAATGTATTTTGAAATTGAGCTAGGTGGTATGTTCGAATAAAATTGGACATGATGTTGTATTCATTTAAAACTCCATGGCATTATATTGCAAAATCATCAAATAAAGGAAAAAATATCACCTAGTACAAGTATATATGCCTGTTTTAGAGAGTGTAAGGTAAAAACATTTGAAATGAAAGAAAAAGAATTGAAAAAAGCATTTTTTTAGTTATGGAATAATTTACTTGGTGAAAATTTCATATGATTTTGTCCATTTTATGTTTTTTATTTTTGCCTATATAGCTTCAGGCAGGAAAGCCACCTGAGTATTTGCTATTATTACAAGGACATGCTGGTCTTACTAGTCCATCTCCCCTTGAAATAAAAGAAGCGCAGGTAGGTCTAATTAATTTTTTCATTGAATTATTTTTGATACGACGTAAAATGTCATTTGAGTAATCTTTTTAGCATATGCATTAAAATGTGACTGTAAAAAATCCTTTTTAAAGAATTTTCCCCTATACTTTGAATAAATGAAAAAGTTATTTTGTGCCGAGTTCAGCTTCAGATTTCCGGATATAGTGAATTGTTTTGATGATTCTGAACGATTCTTTAAATCCTAAATTTGCCCTGTCTCTTGTGAAATGGAGCGATTGTACGTATGTTACGTGATCTATTTTAAATATAGCCCATGTTCATATATGTTGTTTTTAAATCTCAAGTGACCACTTAGCATCATGATATATTAAGCAGTGTGTCTAAATAGAATTTATTATGAATACATTACATGTCTTCATGCATCATCTTTTGTGCATATGTCTATGACATGGATTGTTCGAATATGAAATCATTATATATACATCTAAAAGTGCATTTTGCCACTTTAAATAAGAGAGACTCAGGTACATCTTATGCATGTATGAATTCATTCTTTTTTAAGTATAACGCAAACATACGTGTGCATACGTTCGAAGACAAATTTGTGGTTTGCTATGAATATGTGTCTGCATAATCCACTGGAACTTCCTTTACTACAGTTTTCAGTTTGTATATATGTGTGGTGACTGTTTTTTAAAATTCATTATAATAACTTTTACATAATTTGTTAAAGACGTATGAATAAAACCTGCAGGTGCATATGGTTTTTTTTATCATACTATATATTTATACATATTTGAATTGAAATATTTGAACACTCAATTAAATAAAATTCAGTTTCGTAATACCAAATGGATTTTTCCAAAATTAGATAAAGCAAAGCCCGAAAGGGTATGTAACGAATAGCTCTCTCCTAATGGACTATATTCACCAATCAGATTGCACGCGAGCTAATTTTTTTCTTTTTTGTTACAGGATCCTAATGCACTTTTATGTATATTTGGTAGAGATGAAAAAGGTCGGCCTCTTCGATGTCTGTTACGTACTAAGGACAAGATTGGCTTGGAAAATGCTATACTTAATTCAATTGATACATCGAAGACTGACTGACGGGCTCAATGAATATATGAAAACCTACCTGCTTAGATTAGTGTAAAAATGCCATATTCGACTTCCTGTAATAAAAGTCATGTATCATACCTGCTGTTCTATACATAAAAATGCTTTATTATATTCAACTTTGTCACTGCAACTAAAAATAAGGTGATAAAATTGGAATAGTACTCCATCTTAATATGAATGTTTCTCTATGTTGAGCTGAAGAAGATAAAAAGAGTTCTAACAATGGGGCTTGAAGTGCATCATCCTAATGTACCTCTATGAAGTCTGCTGATGTCATTTTAAATAAATTATTTTGGAGTCTAACTGCTATACAATTTTAGTTTTTCGTTTACTCTGCAAATTCAGTCAAGATGGAACGTTATGCTAACATTAAATTATTGCCATTTTCATGCAATGTAGTCATTTTTATCTGCTTTTGAGTGCACTGAGTTGGAATTTTTCTCTTTCAATTTTATACATATATCTATTTACATTGCACTTATAATGTAAAATTGTTGCATTTGAATATTCTAAATTTTTTTGCTACTTATTATTACTTGAACGAAATCATGTAAATTTTTTTTTCTATAATATATATATATATATATAATTTAACCTATACAAATAATGAATATTTTGAAATATGCTGTAATTGCCATTGAATTAGGCTTCGAGTTATTACTTCTTTATTTTCATTAAACACATTTGATATTATGAAATATTTGTTCAAAGTATTTAACCATGAATTTGCTTAGAAAATTTTGCATGTATGCAAAAAATTCCATATCTTATAAGATATCATGACTAGTTAACAAGTGCATCAATTTTGTAGCAGTATATTGAGTAGAGATCAATATTTGGCTGATGTGAATTGCAAACTATTTGGTATATGCATGAAATGTACCGGGGCTGAACTTGATAATGAGAAAAAGGTTGTATTTTTATGTTGGAATGGTTTTTTTGTTCTTCTAATTTATGTTTGATATATTTATATGAATTGATCTTTAAGTTCAAAATATCTAAAGCTAATATGTAATTATTTAAGCAATTTTACGAGCCTTGTCAACAAAGCAAAAACAGGTAAACAAGGCAATCTCAAGATTATTTTACTCTGATTAATCATAATTTGAAGTGCCTTTTCATATTTGGCATGTGATTTAGGTAATTCAAATTGAGTATCAAAGTGTTTCTCATTTGACTTCATACCGAGCTTAGTTTTACAGTTTCGGATCATATAAACCATCCAAATTTGAGAACAACTGAGCAATTTATTCCGATCCAAATGTTATGCAGCAGAAATTCCTTTTACCTGATCAATGAATATTGGTGCATGTCAAGATTTATGCTGCTCTGCACATGAATTTTTTGGAAACATATTAGAGTCTTGGTTGCTTTACTTATTAGCAATGCAAATATCAGTGGTATATTTTTGTCACTCTCATCACTCAATACTAAATAAATGTAAAAACAAGTTAAATATCCTCGTAAATTTATGAAAAAATGTGTTACAATAAACATTTTTGACAAATATATAAAAGACAGAATTTGAATCACAAGTTATGAAGATTAGCAATTTTCCACTAAATGCTTCAAAACTCAACTCTGCATAGTGTTGGTACTGTATAGTTTGTACACTTAATGTACATTAAAATTTTTGCGCATGTACACAAAAAAAAGTACTTGACATCCCACAGAAGGAAATTAACCATGGCACCAGTCACTTAGATGAGTTTAAAGATGCTGACAGTTTCAAAGATCCATTCGATATGAATGAGATTTGCAAAACTTGGCACTGTTGAGAACAAGTGCAAGGCCTGTTCAAAAATTTTAAAATTGAATCATATTTAGCATTTTGCAGTACATCTTCAAAATTGTAATAAGAGATTGTAACAGGTGTAGTGTAAAAATTAACAAAAAGGAAGTTATCATTATTAATGAAACAGCAGAAAATACTGATTTTCAAGGAACATCTTTTGAAAAAAGTTTGAATGGTTTGACAATTCAGCCACCATAAAAAAGAGTTTGCAAAATAATGGACATGTATTTGGACAAAATGCGCTGGACAAACAAAATCCAGCAGAAATACTGCTGGCAAATTTTACATTGAAGTGCAACTTCATGCTTTGTATGCTTGTTCAATGTATTCAAAGTTAAGATCAAGTTTTTTTTACTGACCTTGAAAAAAATGAGTGTTTGTACTTAAAAGAAATGTTTACTGGTTTGTTACTTCAAAATTTATATTGAATTAATTTGATTTTCTTCTTAAACATGTACATTAGTTTGTGTAGATTATGTAAAATTTCTAAGCTTGCTTTTGTGCCATCAAGTAAAGAAACTATTAATGGACCTCTTTTATAAAGGGTGTATAGTTATCAGGTTTTCTGTATGTTCATGCTCTAGTTTCCCATTACAGATCATGACCTCTGACCCGTTGTATCCGTCAATATCTTTTCTGAATCATTTCATGATTCACTTTTATTCTATCCGTCTATTTGTGATTCTCCAGAAATCCGTTCTACAAACCCAATAGTTCATTTCATGAGGTTTCTTTGCCGATATTTCCAACCTACATGCAATTACAGCATTTCTTACATCACTGACTGAAATTGAAATTTCTTTTGATTTCCTGTAAAATTCTTTACAATTTTGAAGAGGCTCTTTAGAATTCTACAAACTTTTGTTTGTTTTGCTTTCCAGAGCCACTTCTTCACCTTTCTACTTCTCCCAGCAGAAGTATGCTCATTCTAGCAGCACACTCCCATAGTATGTGAGAAGTAGGGGTCCATAATAATATTTACTTATATTTTACCCTTCTTTTTCTTGTTTGTTTTCTTTGCACTGTGAGTACAATCACAGCACGTTGTATACTTTGATCTTTTCTCCCTTTCTTTTTTCTAACAATAATGATGTGAGATATACATTGTAGAGAATATGTTAAACAGCAACTGCATTTGAAAAAAATACACTCCTCTTGACTAAAAATACACTGAAACTCCATAGTTGGATTCCATCTAGAACCAAAATGTTTTTCTTGGATTATTTGCATAATATTAGTTGCACTGTTAGGGATTAAGGCATGAGATCTTCTGTTTACTCGAGTCACTCAAAATGACTTGTACTGCTTACCAGTCATTTCACACAAAGTCTTTCCTATGGCAGAGATCATTCTTTGCAACATCATCTGAAGTTTATAATATTCACATTTACAATACGCCTTTCTCCTTCTCTACTTGTTTCATTATAGTCAAAGCTTTCCCCTTGACATGTACACAATAATGTACAGTTCAAGAGCTGCCACCGAATATTACCAACAATGAACTAGTCGGTAGAGGTAAAATGTGATCCATTCAAGTCCTGATAAAATTGATCTAAATGTATAAAAAGCAACTCCCTAAATATGACTCAATCCCAGTCCAAGTGTATTCCATGACAAATTTTGTTACAGTTAAGACTGCTCTTTCGAATGATGACTGAAATTTATATTCTTTTAAAACATTATACAATTTCTCAAAAGAAAAGTACTTTTAACACATTATTTTACACTTGTTTTAAATGTTGTTATCTGTGAGCTCTCTTATCATAGACTTTCTTTGCCATTTTGTGAAAAGTAGGTTAGAATATTAGTTCCAACTCTTGAAAATATTTACGCGTCGACTTGTGATTAACTAGTTGACTAAATTAATAGCTAGTCTTACAATGTACGTACAGTGTACGTACACAAAAATGTTCACTTTTTTCGAGTGAATTTACATACAGTCGGCCAACCATCACTAACTCTGTACCATGATCTTGTCACGTCTCGCTCCTATCCTTGTGCTTTTTAAATTTGGATGTCTAGTTTCATGCTTTCCGGAGGTTCCGGGCGCAACCGGCAAATTTAATAATGTGACGCTCATTTCAACTTTTTGATGCACATTTTTGATTGTTTTCCGATCGTTTTCCCTACGCTTTGAATCTAATCAAGGTTGTACAAAATAGGCGAATGTTGCATGCTGGTATTGAACAAAATCAGTATCCTATAGAGCAAAATAGTGTGGTTGTGTCAGCGAAAAAGTTCGTAAACAAGAATTTCTTTATTTTGGGTATAATGGGTGCAATTGGAGGAGCAAAGCTTGCACCTTGGTACGATTCAGTCCTATTTATCCTCTAGGTTTCAAAAGAATAAAGTCATTTCATTGCCAAATAGCTTATTTTTCACACGAAGAACTGTCATAAGTGCCAACAATTGCAAAAATAAATTAAATTTTTTAAAGATTTTGCTTCAAATAATTGAAATATTCAAACGCTCTTTTCATCCACGGAAATTTTTTGTTCAAAAAAATCATTTTAAAAATATAATAGGTGCATACTGAACAAGAAATTGATGGACTTTTTACTTGTAGCAAATCTAATTTTTTTGAAATTTTGGGGGGTTCAAGGTAGTTCGTTAAAGCATCTTTTTCAAACGCATTTGTCTAACTCAATTTAAGTCACACTTTTCATAGTTCTATGTATCGCAATTCATCTTCTAATTCGATTCGTGCGGTTATCTTGATATTTTCTCCATGCAACATTCAAATTCAGACGGGGAAAGTATTCTTCAACAAATTTCAAAAATATGAGCCTTCATAAATGCTTCTAAAACAGTGAAATAACTTTTCCATTTTTTTAACATCTTATTCCCTTTATTTTTTACTCAGGATTGGATGTTCTGGTGGTCCACTAAAGCCTGAGCTTACAATAGGAAAATTTGCTGTTGGAGCTATATTTTTCTTAACTGGATTTAAAACTAAATTTGGCGATCTTAGCAATGCTGTTAAAAATAAAAGGCAATATATTTCATATTTCTGCACTTATTTATAAGTATGTCTATAAGTTTATATTCAGCCTGACTAGTCTGGTATGCCAAATTGCGTACAATTTATAAAATTGTTCTTAGTAGAGTACACGCATTATGATACGTGAGCTGCATTGTTTATGATTTGCATAATGAACTGTGGTATCGAATCAGTTCATTTCCCTTATTCGTTAAAAGTGAAATTTATTTCGAGCAAATTCATTATATCTGAAGTTTATTTTATGTCAGAGGTTGAAGTAAATTGCATTTATGATTGTATTGTTTACATTATTTCTCACTTGCAAGACGATTGAACAAGTGAATGTTGCATGGAAAATAGATCATGAGTTTAGATAGTACATGTAATTCATGTAGACTCCTGCAAGTCAATTTAAACATTTATTGCTCATCATATATTTCGGAAAACAAAAGTAAAGGTTAATTTAAACGTACTACTATTCTATACTGGTTGCCATAAAATAGTAACAAAATTTAGTAAAAATTAATTCATTATTGAGCACAAACTTTTTACTCCTTGTAAAAAACAAATGTATTAAAAACTACATTTTTTATTATGTAAATATCCACTAATTTAGTTGTTTTTTTTGTGAAGATTAAATTTCTTGGTTCAACTTTTTAATCTTGGCTTTTTGCCCTTTTTCGGGTTAGCAATTTCAAAGGTAATATTTCTATTTCAAGTATTATGTAAAATATATGCATTATGATGATATTTACTTATATATATTGAAAAAAAGCAATGAATAAGCTATGTATCTACGGTGCCACATTAAAATGGCCGTAAAATCTGTATGCTTTAATTCATATATATATATATTCGTAAATTTTTCCTCCAATAAGTTGAATAAATTGTAAACAAGGAAAATTTTCTGTTTAACAGGCATTTCTCAGTATGGGCATGAATTCAATGCTGGCTGAGGGACTAAAAGGTAAAAATCCATTGTTTTATGCATAATCAGCCACATCAAAAAATCTTGTCTAAAAAACTTGTAAAAATTTAAGCCTCGTTTTGAAACATTGAATGTTTTTGTTGCACAAATGAAGTACTTCCTTGTAACCAAGTATACTTATAAGTTTAGAATCTTTTTGAACAAATCCAAAGCTATAGTTTTTTAAATTAATGTTTGAAAATGGAAATTTGTATAAAAATCCCCTTCTATTCAAAAATGTAGAATTTTTCCTTATGTATTGTTGGTATCCTAAACTATAGTTATCATAAATCGAAATTTTAATATGGTAATTTTTGTGCAAAAATAACATTCTTTTTTAAATTATATATATATTATTATTTGTCCAGTGATGATGTTTCTTCCAACAACTGTAAGCATGTGCATTATCCTATGCGAGGTAATTTAAATTCATGTTTCATTCGTGTTTGAGCTTGCCTACGTTCATATGAAATTTTTATTGAACTACTGTATCTGAAATTAAAATATTTACATGTCTTTAGATATCAGCCCAAATATATACTTGCATTGATTCATATGGGTAAAAAATAATAATTTCATATTTATCTTGATATGTGTTAATTCAATTCATTTTCGTATGTACTTAGGCAGCAGGAGGATCGGTTTCTGGTGCAAAGGCTGCATTTAATGCAGTAATAGGAAATTTATTAGGCCTATTTATTACGCCTGCATTCATTATCTGTTTTTTGCCAGGGGCATCACGGGGTGACTTGAACATAACGAGGAGGATTATGTCCCTAGCTTCAAAGGTCCGTATGCTTGTTATTTCTTGCTAATCTTTGTACCCCAGTATAACGAAAAATACTGTAAACTTTGGATATAATGAAGCTGTTGGTACCACTGAATTTATTCATTATACATGAAAAGCTGAACTTGGCACAGTATGACTTTTTGTTTATTCATTATCAGTTATTTCAAATTTACCGTATCCGAATTTATGGTTGATTCAACGTGCTCAAGGAGTTTTTCATTCTCAGTCTTGCTGTACAACGACATGAATTTCAACCAAGAACTTATTGTTCTAGTATAGAATCTCTCAAACTTCAAATTGCTCGCAACAACCTTCCCATTGCAAAGTTATGTAAGATATAGAATATACTCCCAAACTGCTTCATTCTACCAAGAGTTCAAATACTACATAACTAAGAACCTGCTCTCATATATCCATGCAATCATGTATAGAAAATTGAATATGCTACGTCACAGCAGTTACTATATTCATATTGTAATTTTTGCTGTTGTGTTCATTGTTACGATTTCTCAAACTAGAAACTTGAAATCTTGTAATGAATTTAACTGGTTTTGGTTACTGTTAGCTATAGTTTGAATACTTGATGATTCACCAGTAAAAGCAGAGTAGCAGAAGAGAGAGAAAAGAAATGATAGAGATGTATTAAAGCTTGATGTATGCATTTTACTTGAACATAGAAATGTTCTAGAAGCTTACTTTGTAGATTCATTTCAAATGGTGGCTAGTACGCTAGATTGTATACTATACTAGTCGGTGTTTATAGCAAGACTTGTCTAAAATAATTAACGTGATGACTACATGATATGATTGGCTTCGATAATCTTATGATAATTTTCGTTTAGGTTGTATTGCCTTTGCTTGTTGGCTCGCTTCTTCGAAATTTGGAAGCTGCTAGGAATTGGCAATGGAAACATCGACAAGTTCTAGCTAAACTATCTGAGGTACATTCATACACGAATATATATATATTTTTTTTTCTGTCTGTATGTATTTATAAATTTACATGTTCATTTATATCTTGGTATTTAGTTATATATCAGTTTTTTTAAATAATTGCTTATGTAGTCAATAGTTTGGAGTGCATTCTGTTTATAAAATTAAGGATTTTAGGCAATTTATAAATTTTATTTCAGTTGATACGAAAATTTCCATAAATACTCACTATAGCATGAATCATTTAAAAAATGAATGATCCTTATACTGTTTCATTATATTTTTATTCTGTATCATTTCGATCTTTTCAGTTTATTTATATTACAGGTTGTTCTTTTAGTTATTGTATACAATACGTTCTGCGATGCTTTTTCTCCTAGCATCGGTGGTCAGGGATTAGCGAAAGGATCTCTTTCACCTCTTGATGCGGTGTTATTGCCTGTAGCTTTAGTTTTTACCCATGTACGTTCTGCTAGTCCTAACCATAGTTCAATAAAATAATATTTTAACAAATAATCAATTTAAACGTCGTTTAAGTCTCCAGTGATAAATTAGAGTTTAGAAAACAAATTTTCTTTGGCTGAAAATGTGCTCCTGAATGAAAAGTTTTGTAGAATGCACTAAAAATTGATTTTTTTGAACATTTTTATCTTCTGGGAATGTGGCTTGAAAGTCGTTATCCTGCTAAGTTCGATCCTGCTAAATTGCATGAAACATTTGAAATTATTTGAATTCAATTGTAAGACTTTGTGCAACATCTTGAAATCTCCCCTTTAGCTTTTCTCGCACGGCGCAAAGGTTTTCAGATTGCCGAGGTAGGGAGATAGCTGAGAAAAAGAAGATAGGGAAAGACATAGTGATATTTTAGATTGAAGTATACAATTATGCTTCAACATTGAATTGTTCTAGAAACTTTTTCTATAACCGCATATTCAAATAATGGCTAGTATACTGAATGATATAATGTGCTAGTCTGCATCAGTATAAATATATAGAACTAGGAATGGCTACCAATATTTTAACAGAGGCAGTCAGCATTTGCATTATATTGACTATTGATTTAAAATTCGTACATGTTCTTATGCAGATTTCATCATTAGCCTTGGGTGCATTGATCGGTCGAATTGCAAAGCTCCCCCCTGATGAACTTCCAGTAATTATGTTTGCTGGGACTCATAAGGTATGCCTGCATGTTCATAAAGTGCAAGCAGTTTCAATTTTCTCTCCAAAAAGAAGATACTACATTCAGCTGTTAATATTTTCATACTTTTGGTCGATTTAATTCGACTTATCATTGGTTTAAATTTTATGTATGTTTAACAAAATGCGAGTTCTAAATAAAATTGGCTAAGAATAATTTTTTTGATGAAGGCTTTCCAGTTTCGACTAATTTTTTGCTATTTTTGTATATATTTTGCATTTGGATTCTTATTCAACAGGATGAATTCTTACCATAGTACTAACTTGTTCTATACTTCTCCAATTTGATATTCTTCCTCGATCCGAATTTCTGATTTTTTTAGTAAATTTTGGATACAAAATATTTGTTTAGACCACCATAATAGTTTATTATATTTGCAAATTGCTTATTTGTTAGATATATGCAATTAACTTTCGATATACAAAATCTGACTGGACCAGCAAATCAATTTGTGCTATCCAAATTTTAAAATATCCAAACATCTGATGCTAGATTGGCAAAATGTAATTTTTTCATCTATCTTTAAAGTGAAAATTTTTAAAAGCGAATTCGTTATATCCTTGGCTTGCTATATATCAAAATTCACATATTTTTTTAAACTTTCTTTTTTCCCCAATATATGTATAATACAAACCTATTTTAAGGTTAATTTGTTGTTCACTCTTGTAGACGCTAGCTTTTGGAATTCCTCTGCTGACAACAATGTTTCGTGGGTCGATGAACAGTTCACAACTTGCAATTTTATCCGTACCGTTATTGATTTATCACCCTCTCGAGTTAGTAATTGGCAGTATTCTTGTTCCAAAACTCAGTCAATATATCGAGTCAAATGGTAATCAAAAGTAAATTTTATAAGTTCAAATTTTTACTGCACTTTCCCTATGTAACAGTTTTTTACGGTCACATGGAAATATTATACCATCTTTTAAGAAACCATATGGAAATTACTGCAAAAATTCAAACCAAACTGAAATTTTTTTTATGTTGCACATGTTTTAACAATTATTATATTTTGTTCAATTCTAGCTAGCTATGAGTAAGTACAAAAAATATGCAGAATCATTTCTGTTTTAGATTAGCCTGAGCAGTATTACTGAGTGCCAAGTTTGGCACATAATTTTTTTCAAGTTTAAGTGACAAAAATAGCACGTTGGAGGTGCCTACAAGACAAATGTCAACATTCATGCAGCAAACAATATAATTCAATTTAGAATACATAAATCTGAAATTAATAATACTATTCAATCGATATATATATATATTTCATTAGTGTAATATTATTGTATTTGCTCAAATATTTTTTGAAATGGTTCCTGTCAGGATCTAACATGTTTTTGCCGTGTGATTCGTCTTAGAATCATGATTCATTTATATGCTATACTGTTTATGTACAATTCCTTTAGGGAGTTATATTTATGTAATTTGACTTGTATGTGCGTAGAATAAGTTGTAAGGTTTTGACGAGAGTGAATCTTGTCAACACATAAAACCAGACTAATTTAACTGCATTATATGCGTAATATTTTCATATTACTTATTTTTACGCTGGCTTCTTAGGTCATACATTAGCATGATTAGTTAGTCTAGATAGTTCCATAATCGCAAGAATATAAGCATCTTCATAATCTGCTGCATGAACAGCAGCCAACTATAACAAACCTGTTTACTATACTTCTGAATAAAAACATATGTTGATGATGCTATCAGCAAGATTTTGCTTTTTCCTTCAGCAACTGAATCATGATTTTCACTAGGTCCACAATATATCATTTGTCCAGTATTTATACATAAGTTGTTTTGAAGAAACTGGAGTCTCAAACGGTCTTTAAGTATTGTGACTACAAGATATCAAATATTGAGACAAACTAGACGCGTAATATAATCTCATATGGCTGTCTCTGAATTTGTAAGGAATATTGATAAATTTGCTTCAAAATGAGAATCATGACTGATGGTTACTGAATGCATATATTCTATTGGCTTCAGTATCTTCCATGGTGACAACTACCATGCAGCTTTTAATGCTTTTATTGAATACCTGCGAAGTGTACTATCAAGGATTTCTACTTTCAAACAAATCTAATAAATTGCATACATTTAGAATCTTCTGAATCTGGCTATACCCTATCCATAGTTCAAAATCAGTAAGAGAACAATGCACTGTAAAATAAATATTAAATTATCAGGTCTACTGTTAAGGCTGCAAGTGAAAAAGTATTCATGTTTTGTCTTTGAAAGACTGCACCTGCTTCCATAGAATCGATTTAACCTGAAGTGCTGCACACAACTTGAATTATTAGAGAAAGTGGCAAACAAGATAGAAATATGGAATGAAGATGAAAGATTGAAGTTCAGATGAATTATCAAGGAATACAAAAAAGTTAAAAATGGCTTACAAATAAACAAGTCTGATATTTAGTATTGAGCTACAAATTTGACCAAAGACATGACAAGTGCTCAAAATTCATATGGGTCATGGTGGAAAGAATTGATAAAAAAAGTGTAGTAAAGCTGTAATTGTAGCAAAGTTAGAGAAAAATGATGATAAGAAAAGTAAACAAGTAAAAAGAGAATAATATAACAAGTACCTTTAAAAAAGTAAATAAAAGCAATGACTCATTTGCTACCCAATGAGAGTTCAATGCATGAAGTGCATCAAAGTTTCCATGAACTTGTATATGTGAAAAAATGACAAAAATTGAAGTTGGTAACCAAAGCAAGACATAAAAGTTTAGATATGTTGGCACAGAAATTTCATCTTCAATATACTTGAACTTTCATTAAATTTTGTTCATGCTTGTGTGTCATAACAGAAATAAAACATTGTGCTGAGATTGATAAATCAGTAAATGATGAATAGCATCACAAAATGTTTAATTTAAGGACGCATAAGAATTTTTAATTCATCAACTAGAATTATAGCAGCAGAAATATAAAGTGGTAATGAATTAGAGATAACAATACAAATGCAAACTTTTACAGTAACCAGTGAAAAATTTGACCCACTCATGTCGTGAAAATTTCTGAGAGATAGGCAGTGGGAGCAAGAGAAGAAGATTTAAAAGAATGATCCTTCTTCACTCATCTGCACACATTATCTGAGAAAAAATGGTTTTCATCTCATACTAAGTTTTAGGACAAAGAAAAAATCTTGGACAAGTGAAATAAACGTTTTGATTTAATTAAGGTCTTTGTGAATACGGCAGTGAGTTGATCAGTCATAGTAATGTGCTGTCAAACTATGGATTTGTTGAAAATGTGTTTGAAAATGCTACAATGCTGGATATCATTATGCTTAACATGCTGATCAATGAGGTAACTCTCTGCTAACACTATAGTAGCAGTATTATTTTCATACAGTGTTGTGGAAACTAATTGTAAGAACTCAACACAGAAAAAAATCTGTTAAATAAACCAAAAAATTTGTAAATGATGTATAATTACATTAGATCAATACAACGTTGCAAAGAGTAATCATTGCACCATCAATTACACAGATACTCATTTTACATGAGTAATACACCAAGTGACTCAACTAAGTAAGTATTGGCTAACACGGCTAGGTTTGGTTCCTAACACCAGTAGAAGAAAACTGAAATCATATGTTATTTGTTTAAAAAATCATTTCTGTGAGCAGCATAACAATGTGCAGTATACTCAGCTTCAGTGCATGAGTGTATAGGGAATCAATAATTAAGTAATAATTAAGAAGATTCACTGCAAATAATACTACAAGAAACACAATAGTATAAGATAGTTTATTTTTTGATATGCATTACAAAGAGTGAATCTTTACCACTGATGACTTATGCTGTATAATCGTTTATTAATGATTAAAGTTGCCACATATTATAAGATGTTATATATCTTTTTTTTCCTAACAGAGTTGGTACCAACCATTTGCACTTTTGATGATGAGCAATACAACTCTCATGCGCAATTAAAAAATCCACTAATAGACCTGTGAGTATTTATATCATCAGCCTGATCTGTGCTTGCACAAGAAAAAATATCTAAGAATCATTAAAAATCTTGAAAAAGTTTGCAACTGCAAGAGATAGGCTTTTAGGTACTAATAGTATCCTTTTTGATAGAGCAAGGTAGGCAAGACTAGAATTTGATATCCTGCAATAAAACTATATGACAGAATGTGTAATATTAGCGCAAGTCTTTCGACAATTACATGAGATAATACCCACAAAGCTATGGTAAAGAAATATTCCTGTGGTATCTTATAGCTTGGACAAGAATGAAAGATCTTCCGAAGCAGTTTTAAAGATGGTGAGAATTAGTAGAGGATGTTACACTTTGTTTTTAGGATTTTTATTTTAGAAAAACAAGGCAATCAAATGGTTTATCATTAGCAAAAAAGTTGCTAAGAAGTCTAATTTTGTTTTATTGATTACTTGCTCTCTTATTAAGCAGTGAGGACTAAAAGTTGAACTTTTCAAATTTAGATTTGAAACTACTCATGAGGCTACAGTATTGCATAAAAGTGTTGAGAAGAAACCAATGTACGTAAACAAATGCAACAAAATTCAAATTTAAAAATTTGAGGTTGCTAGAAATACAGTTTTTAATTGATCAAAAGCATGATGAGGCTAGCAGTCTTTCTGCTCAAGACATATTTTGAGCTTCCAGTTGCCACTGCACCTTGTCAGTGGTACCATATTTTGTACAAAATTTTATGTGATTATTTAACATTTGACCAGTAAGAAGATCACAAAAAAAATATGTTTTTCAGGGGACAGTCTTGTCTTATTTTCTACCTGCCTTATATCTGTGTAACTGAAACCACCAAAGTTGCCTTGTATTAATCTTTTCATGGTGGTAAAGATAATTTTTTTAGTTTGATCATATTTTTCAAATATATTATGCAGACATTTCTCTAAAAAATAAGATAAAAGTCCAATTTCTAGATTATGTAGCTGGTGAACATCTATTCTTCCTTTGCAAATAGTTCCAGTTATGATACTCAGGATTTATAATTGAGGGGTCAATATTGTTACCATTTCTAACTTAGGCACAAAAAGCCTATAGAATGGTAACTTACTAAGCTTATACTCTTTTGCATGCTATCATTTCCAAAATTAAAAATGTTTAGAGTACTACAGTACTTCACCAAAACTGTGTAAATGATCTAGCTGGATTTGAATTCATAATTTAAGTTGAATTTCCTTGCCGAGTTTTTGATTACTGTAAGGTGTTCATGTGCAACTTGGTCAAAGAACAGTTTTCAATGCAACATATGATGACAATTATATACATTCAGCAATTTCTTTTTTCAATGCTATGAAAAGATTATATAATGCTGAAGCATTTACAATAACAATCTTTCACCTTGGTTGGAGTATGCCCAAAAAAACAAAATGTACATGTGATGAAATTTTCACTCCACTAATAAAAATTATAGAAAGAATGAAAAATTCATTTCGCTTAAATAATTTACACAATAATTCGTATTACGCCTCG
>JAULBW010068003.1:0-35828 GCA_032358265.1 Vaucheria bursata
ACAATCCGCGCTCTACGAGAAGGCCCTCGAGATCGACCCGTACCTGACCCAGGCCGTTTACCGGCTCTCCTTCGTCTCACGCCTGGCGGGGAATCCCGAGAAGCAGAAGGAACTCCTGGATCGCTGGGGGAAGCTCAATCCGGATCGCCCGCAGCCGGTCCCCGGGCCCGGGAATTCTGCTGCCAAGGTCTACGGCGAGATGGGCAAGTATGCGACCGTCATCACGCCTTTCCCCCGGGCGGAGCCCGCGCCGGCTGAGTCGGCCAGGCCCCCGGGGTTCGAGCCCGCTCGTCCGCTCCAGGTCAAGCTCGCGCGGGAGGAGCGCTGGGCGACCCCGGACGACTTCAAGGGCGATCTCGAGGTGATCGGCAGGGCACGGGCCCGGTTCGGTGCCGCCGTGGCGGCGGGCCGCAGCACCATCGTCGGCGTCGAGCAGGCGGGCCGGGTGCGCTTCGCCGTCGAGGTCGGCGCGGCCGGCGACCTGCGCCAGTTCGCGGGCCACGCCAACCGGCGCCCCGACGCCGCCACCCGCAGCGACACCGTCCGCGCCCTGCTCGCCGCCGGCCTCCTCGCCGCGGATCACCCGGCGAACGCCCCCTGGCTGGCCGACACCGCCACGGGCTGATCGCTGGCGACGCCGCCGGCGGGTCCGCGCCCGGCCCGCGCACGGCGTGCAGACTTCGGACGTGTCCGCGCCCCCGAGCCCGGCCGGCGAGCCCGACGCCGCGCTCCGCACCGGCGAGCGCCGGCTGCTGCCGTCGCTGACCGCGCTGGCCCTGCTGCTGCTCCCCTTGGCGCTGCCGGTGCACCTGCGCACCTTCGCCACCTGGGTCCTCCCCGCGATCGGCGTCCCACTGGTGATCGCGATCGTCGCGGTCGACCCCGGGCGCATCGACCGCCGCTCCGATCTGCTGCGGGTGCTGTCCACCGTCCTGACCATCCTGCTGGTGCTCACGGCCGTGGCTGCCTCGGCCGGGCTCACGATCGAGCTGGTCCGCGGGGCACCGCAGCTGGCCGACGCGAAGACGCTGCTGTGGACCGGGTTCCTGGTGTGGATCGACGCCAACCTGACGTTCGCGCTCCTCTACTGGCAGCTCGACAGCGGCGGGTCGGCCAACCGCCTCCTGTCGCCGCCGCGGTACCCGGACCTGGCGTTCCCCGAGCACATGAACCCCGAGCTGGCGCCGCCGGGGTGGATGCCGACGTTCCCCGACTACCTCTACCTGGGCCTGACCAACGCCCTCGCCTTCAGCCCCACCGACGTGATGCCGCTGCGGCACTGGGCGAAGCTGGCCATGGCGATCCAGTCGATCGTGTCGATCACCATCCTGTCGCTGGTGGTGGCCAACGCGGTCAACCTCCTCGGCTAGGAGGGCGCGGCCCCCGCCGCCGCCCCGGCGCCGCGCCGAGCGAGGCGGGCCGAGCACCGGACGAGGGTCAGCCCGGCGGCGAGCAGCGCGAGGCCCAGGGCGACCTCGCGTCCGATCGGCCGGCCCGTCAGCGGGAGCGAGCCCGACGTGGTGGGCACGCCGAGCCCCGCCCGCGGGATGGTCCGTCCGGCGGGCTGCGGCACCAGGTCGGCGACCGTGGTCCCGGCGAGCTTGGGGTCGAGCGCCGCCGCCTCGGCCAGCGTGGCGGTGGCCTCGTCGCTGCGGCCCAGCTGCTGGAGGTAGAAGGCCGACTGCACGAGGAACGTCACCTCGTTCTCGGCCCGGCCGGTGGTGTCGACGGCGGCCTTCGACTCGTCGAGCGCGCTCGCCAGCGCCTCGGGATCGGGGGCGCCACCAACGGGCGGGGCCACCACCAGGGCGAGCTCGGCGTGGGCGATGGCCGTGAGCTCCCGCAGCTCGGGCGCCTCCCCGGCCTCGGCGATGACGTCGCGCAGCAGCGCCTCGGCCGCGGCGAACTCCTCGGCGAGACCCGCCTGGCTCTGGCACCGCAGCACCCGGGCTCGGCCCAGGTCGGCCTTCAGCTGCACCGCCTCGGGCTGATCGGGCTGGTCGGCGGCGGCGCGGAGGCCGTCGGCGGCGCGCTCCAGCCCTGCGGCGTCGACCGTGCCCGGCGCGCACCCGCCGGCGGTGCTGGTCTGCAGCTCGACCTCGGCCAGGCCGAGGCGTGCCCGAGCGGACCCTGGGTCCAGCTCGAGCGCCGCCTCGAAGGCCTGGCGGGCGCCGAACTGGTCGCTGCGCAGCAGGGCCAGGGAGCCGAGGAAGACGTGGGCGGCGGCCTGACCGTTGGGGGGGAGGCTGTTGGACGCGAGCGCGGCCTCGAACGAGGCCTGCGCCCGCCTGCGGTACTCCTGGGCTGAGCCGGGCACGATCGGCGCGTTCGCCAGCGCGCTCTCGCGCTCGCCGTCGATCTTCTGGTAGGAGCCGACGCCGTCGATGAAGGCGCCGATGCCGCCCGTGGTGATGCTCAGCGCCTCGATCAGCTGCGGGCCGGCGTCGAGGTTGCTGCTCAGGCTGCCCGGGACGGTGAGCGGGCCGAGTGCCCACGATCCCCCCATCGTCGGGTCGACGGCCATGGCCTCGGGGTTCAGCACGGCGTTGGGGCGGACCGAGGTCTGGTTGCCCTCGAAGGCGACCTCGCCGCCGATCACCACGGCGGCGTTGATGCGCCCGGCGAGCTCCTGCGCGGCCTGCGTCCGGCTGTCGTCGTCGTCGCCGTCGAGCGGGCCGATGACATCGGGGCCCCGCACCTCGACCGCGCGACCAGCGCCCCCCGCCGCCAGGTCGCGCTCCAAGCGGTCGCTGAACTCCGACGCCAGGGCAGCTGCGGCGCCGGCCGTCTCGGGACGGTCGGATGCGAAGTCGGCCACGGCGACGTTGAACGAGCCGGTGGACATGGGCTCGACGGGCTCGGTGGTGGTCGTGACCGCGGCGGGAGCCGGGGCGGCCTCGTCGGACGAGCCACCATCGTCGGAGCCGCCGCGCACGGCCTGCAGCCCGAGCGCCCCGAGCACGACCAGCCCGACCATCGCCGCTGCCGCGACCGGGCCCCAGCGCCGCGCCCCGCGCCGCCCGCCGATCGCCTTGGTCAGCTTCCGGTAGTCGTGGTCGAAGGTGCTGTCGCGCACCTCCACCCAGTTGCGGCCGAGGAGCGGCTGCATCGACTCGGGGAGGTCGCTGGACTTCGGCTTGGTCGCGCTCCCGGCGATCACGGGGATCACCAGCAGGTCGGGGCGGGCGAGCCCGTGCTCGACCTCGCGCCGCACCCAGTCGTTCGGATCGTCGAGCCGGCGGTTGCCGTGCTCGTCGGCCGCGGTCAGCCACCGCGGCGTGATGATGACCAGGAGCGCAGTGGCCTCGTCGAGCGCGGTGCCGATCACCTTCTCGAACTCGCGCCCGCCGAGGATGTCGTCGACGTCGCGGAACACGGCGTCGTCGCCGTACTCGAGCGCGTCCCCGAGCCGCGCGGTCAGGCGGCCCACGAAGTTGATGTCGAAGTCGTGCTCCCGCCACTCGCCGTCGAAGTAGCTCTGGCGTCGATAGCTGATGAAGATCTTCGTCATCGCCGGCTCACATCCCGTCCTGGCCGATGTCCCCTCATCACGGACCCTCGGGACCGTCTGCGTCGATCGGGAGGCTAGACGACGCCTGCGGCGGTGGCCCGGGCGGATCGAGCACGTGGCGGACCGCGCCGAGCGTGGGCCAGTCCACGTTGGCCAGCCCGTCGAGGTCGGCGAACGGGACGACCGCGACGGTCGTGCGCTCGTGCTCGCCGACCCCGTAGGTGCCAACGTCGCGCCGGAGGGCGTTGAGCTCGCCGGCCGTGAGCTCGACGCTGAACAGGTGGTCCGAGTGGGAGCTCAGCGTGGCGCTCGACCGTCGGGTGCCGTGCGCGACGAGTCGGTCGGGCGCCACGGTCAGGCCGACCTCCTCGGCGAGCTCCGTGGTGGCGGCGAGCCGCGGGTCGGGATGGTCGTCGATCGACCCGCCGGGGAGCCCGAGGACGTGGCCGGTCGGCGAGCGGAACTCGCGGACCAGCACCACCTCGAGCCGACCGGTCTCGTCGAGGGCCCAGGCGCAGAGCGACGCGGTGTCCGGGCGGCCGACGACGATCTCGTTCGCCTTGGCGCGGTCCTCGCCGGCGACGTCGACGCGGGGGTGCGCCACCCAGGCGAAGGGCGCGGTGCCGGGCCCGGTCGGCCACCGCCAGAGGATGCGGAGATCCTCGATCCGGTGCCCGCCGTCGGCGATGGCGCGGCGCCAGCGCTGGAACGAGGGGCTCCGCCACACCGGGAGGGGCACGAACCGGTCGGGGCCGTGGCGCACCGCCGGGGGCCCGAGGGCGTCGAGCGCGGCGTCGACCAGCCCGTCGATCGAGCGGTGCACCTCGAGCCCGGCGCGGGCGGCGACCGCCACCAGCTCCTCGGCGGCCGGCGCCTCGGCGTCGGTGCCCAGGAGGGCGCGGCCCTCGGCGACGCACCGGCCGAGCTCGACCGCGGTCGGGCCGTCGATCGGGGCCGACCCGCGCGGGAACCACCAGGCGACCACGTCGGCGACCTCGAGCGCCGCGTCCGCCCACGACCGCTCGTCGGAGCCGGGTGGCGCCTCGAGCGCGCCCGCGGGGTCGTAGACCTCGCCGGCGAAGCCTCGGCGCGCCAGCGCGTCGATGGCCTCGGCCCGCCACGACCGCTGGCCGTCGCCCTGCGCGGGCCCGGCGAGGAAGATGCCGGCGCGCACCGACGAGCCGAGCGGATCGAGCGGCGACGCGACGGTGAGGGTCACCGCGCCCCGACTCCGCGCCACCCCACCCCGGGCGCTCGACCGAGCACCTCGTCGAGCCCGTGCATCGACGCGCACGCTAGCGGCACGCGATCTGGCAGGTACGCTGCGCCCCACGCGACGACGCTGCTTGGCACGTGGGGGTGAGCACTCGAGTGGCCGAGACGGACCGATCCGAGCGCCCGCCGGTGGCGATGACGTTCCTGTTCACCGACATCGAGAGCTCCTCGATGCTGTGGGACCGAGATCACGCGGCCATGCGGATCGCGCTCCAGCGCCACGACGAGCTCGTCCTCGACGCCGCCGAGGCATGCGGCGGCCACGTGTTCTCCAGCGGCGGCGACGGCTTCGGCATCGCGTTCACCACCGCCGGAGACGGGATCGACGCCGCCCAGCGGGCCCAGGTCGCGCTGGCGCGCGAGGACTGGCCGACGACCGCGCCCATCCGGGTCCGCATGGGCCTCCACACCGGCGTGGTGGAGACCCGCGACGGCAACTACTTCGGCACCACGGTCAACCGGGCGGCCCGGGTGGCCGACGCCGGCCACGGCGGCCAGGTGCTCGTCTCGGGGGTCACGGCCGCGCTCATCGACCCGAACCTCGGGCTGGTCGACCTCGGCACCTTCGACCTCCGCGGGCTCCAGGACCCGGAGCGGATCTTCTGGCTGCCGATCGCGGCGACCGGCGACCGGTTCCCTCCGCTGCGGGTCGCCGGCGCCGGCCCGTTCCGACAGCCGCCGCTGCCCACCCGCCTGCGCCTCGACGGCGACGTCTCCTTCGCCGGACGGTCGCGCCAGCTCGCCCAGTTCGCCGACGCGTGGACGGCCACCAAGGAGGGCGGCGCGCCGGTGGTGCTCGTGTCGGGCGAGCCCGGCGTGGGCAAGACCCGCCTGGTGGCCGAAGCCGTGCGCCGGGTGCACGCCGACGGCGGCACGGTGCTCTACGGGCGCTGCGACCCGCACCTGCGCGTGCCCCAGCAGGCGTTCTCCGAGGCGCTCTCCACGCTGGCCGACGGCCTCGGGCGCGTCGACCTCCGCGAGGTGCTGGCCCCGCACCGAGGCGAGCTGATCCGCCTCATCCCTCGTCTCACGAGCCTCCTGCCCGGCCTCGAGCCCCCGCTGGAGGGCGAGGCCAGCGGCAACCGGTCCCGGCTGCTCGGCGCCGTCGCCGACGCGCTGGCCGCGCTCGCCGAGCGCACGTCGGGCGTGGTGCTGGTGATCGACGACTTCCACTGGGCCGACGCGTCGACGATCGAGCTGGTCGAGCACCTCACGCTGTCCGCCGCGCCGCCCGGGGTGATGGTGGTGGTGATCCACCGCCAGGCCGAGTTCGAGCCCGGCGATCCCGTGGGGCTGACCTACGCCGCGCTCCGGCGGCGCAGCGGCGGGCTCGTGGTGCACCTCGGCGGGCTCACCCTGCCCGAGTTCCGCGAGCTGGTGGCCGCCGTCGGTCCGCCCGCGCTCCAGGCCGACGACGCCGCGGCCGCCGACCTCTACGCCCGCAGCGGCGGCAACCCGTTCTTCGTCACCGAGCTCCTCCGCACCCTGGCCAGCGGACCGGCCGACCCCCTCGCCGGCGAGCGCGGCGCGCTCGATGCTCCGGGCACCGCCTCCACCCCGCCCGGCGTGCGCGACCTGGTGCGCGAGCGGTTGCGCAGCTTCACCGACGAGACCGTCGACCTGCTGTCGACCGCGGCCGTCTTCGGCCAGGAGTTCGACCTCCGCTTCCTGGCCCGGGCCCGGGGGACGGCCGTCGACGAGGCGCTCGCCACCCTCGAGCCCGCGCTGTCGGTGGCGATGGTGCACTCGACGGGGCGCGGCCGCTTCGCCTTCGTCCACCGACTGGTCCGCAACGCCATCTACGACGGGCTCCCCCACACGGTCCGGCTGGCCGGCCACATCGCCGCGGCCGAAGCCATCCAGGCCGTGGGCCACGCCGACCGCCACTGGCCCGAGCTCGCCTACCACTGGGGCGAGGCCGCCATGGCGGGCCACGCCGGCGACGCGGTCACCGCCACCCTGCGCGCCGGCCGCCAGGCCGTCCGGGCCACCGCCTACGACGAGGGGGTCGAGTTCTTCCAGACGGCCCAAGCGCTGCTCGACGACATCGGGGGCGACCTCACCGACCGGATGCTCGTGCAGCTCGACCTGGCCGAGGCGCTGAACATGGCGGCCCGCCTCGACGCGGCCGAGATCGAGTTCCTCGACGCCGCCGGCCGCGCCCGGCGCTCGGCGCGCGCCGACCTCCTCGCCCGCGCCGCGCTCGGCATCGGCGGCGACCTCCCGTCGAGCCCACCGCCCAACCCAGCGGCGATCGCGCTGGTCGAGGAAGCGCTCGCCCTGCACCCCGACGCCAGCGCCACCCGCGCGCTGCTGCTCGCCCGGCTGGCCGAGTGGTGCAACCGGACCCGGCCGGTGGTCGTGCGCCGGACGCTCGTCGACGAGGCCGTCGACCTCGCCCGCGCCGAGGGCGACGAGTCGCTGCTGGCCCGGGTGATGCTGTCGCGGGTCCGCGCCCTGCACGGGCCCGACGCCATGGCCGACATGCTCGCCATCAGCCGAGAGGTCGACGCGGTGGCCGCCTCGCTGGCCGACGACGCGCTGGCCGTGCGCTCCGCCCAGGCGCGGATGCAGGCCAGCTTCGCCCTCGGCGACCTGGGCGACGCCCAGCAGGCGGCCCGGATCATCTCGGTGCTCGCGGTGCGGCTCCGCCAGCCCGAGTACGAGCGGCTACCGCTGATGTGGGGCGCGTTCCAGGCGATGTACCAGGGTCGCTTCGAGGCGGGCTCGGCGCTGGCCGGCCAGGTGGCCGAGCTGATCGGCGGCCGCCACAGCCAGAGCACGGCGATCGTGAGCGCCATGCTGATGCCCCGGCTCGTGTTCGAGGGCCAGGCCGAGCTGGTCTACGAGATGTCCCGCGACCTCGACTTCCCCTATCGGGAGGCACTGCTGGCCTGGTACGCCGGCGAGATGGGCGCCCCCGACCTGGCCCGCCGCCACCTCAACGAGCTGGGCACCCTCGTGGGCATCGTCGCCGACTCCAGCTACAGCTTCTGGCCGGCGATCGTCGGGGCGGCCACCGGCGCCTACCTGTGCGGCGACACCGCCATCCTCGCGGAGGCGCGCGACGCCATCGCGCCGTGGTGCGACCAGCACGCCACCGCCGGGCTGGTCACCTACTTCGGCAGCGGGCACCACCACCTCGGCGTGGTCGAGCTCGGGCTCGGCAACCACGAGGCCGCCGTGCACCAGCTCGACCAGGCGGTGCTGGCCCACCAGGCGCTGGGCGCCCGCCCCTACGTGGCGCTCAGCCAGATCGAGCTGGCCCGCGCCCTCGAGGGCCGCGGGCGCGACGGCGACGCGGCCCGGGCCACCGAGGTGCGGGCGGCCGCCCTCGACGCCGCCGGCCAGCTCGGCCTGCAGTCCGTCATCCGCCGCGCCTGAGCCGAGCGACGCGGCCGCGGCGGCGGTGCCCGCCGCTCCCGCCGCTCAGGCGTTGGCGGCGTCGAGGTGGGCGACGATGGCGGGGAACACGTCGGTGGCTGCGTCGCGGCCGATCATCGTGTCGAGGTGCGAGTAGGTGGGCAGCTCGAGGTAGGTGGCGTGGCCCCGCCCGTGGTGCTCGTCGATCCACGCAACGGTCTCGCGGGTGCCCGACGGCCGGAAGATCGGGTTCAGCGAGCCCTGCACGAACAGGATCGGCATCGAGAGCCGGTCGACGTGGGGCAGGTAGGTGTCGGCGCCCGTGTGGCTCACCGCCCGCTGCGCCCGGTGCATCCGGCTGAGGTGCTGCAGGCCCACGAGGTTCCCGAACCCGAAGGCCTCGTCGAGCATCTCGTGGGTGGCCTCGTTGAGCTGGTGGTGGGTGTGGGTGAGCCCGTAGGTGGCGTTGAGCCACCGGCACACCGGCCGCCCGCAGCGCTCGCCGCGCGGGAGCGGGATCGCGGCCAGCACCAGGTCGAGGGCCTTGTTCGGCGCGGTCGGGGCGCTGTTGTCGTCGATGCCCCGGATCCGCAGGCCCTCCATCACCTCCGACACCCGCAGGAGGTTCTTGGTGCGGTTCAGCCACCCGGGGTGCGGGTGGACGGTGAACTGCGAGCACACGGCCGACCGCACGCCGTCCATCCCGGCGAGCAGCGCCATGAGGATCGTCACCGATCCGACGCAGTGGCCGAGCAGCTGCACGGAGGGCGCACCCGTGATGTGGCGCACCTCGGCGACGGCCGCGGGCCAGTCGTCGAGGGCGACGTCGTCCATCGTGAACGACGTGCGGCAGGTCGGCAGGATGGTGCTGGCCCGGTAGTCGAAGAGCCAGACGTCGTAGCCAGCCGCCACCAGGTGCTCGGTGAGCGTCGTGTCGACGGTGGGCACGGCGAACGACGCCGCCTGCATCCCGAAGCCGGGGGCCAGCAGCACCGGCCCCTTCGTGCCGCCCCGGTACCGGGTGAGGGCGAGGTTTGCGCCGGCGCCCGGCGCGCCGTCGTGCCAGCCGCCGTCGTCGCTCCGCCACCGGCGCTCGGGCTCCGGGGCCCGCAGGGCGCGGTGGCCGGTGGGCACACCCGGGTCGAAGCGCCCGGCGAGGTCGAGGGTGGTCGCGTACTGGCTGACGAGCCGGCCCGTGAAGGCGCGGGCGAAGCGGGCCTTGGCCCGCGCGCCCTGCGCCCGCGGGGTCCCCGCCGAGATCTCCATCGATCGGAGGAGCGACAGGAAGGCCGGCAGCCCGATGGTGATGATCCCGAGCGCGTCGGGGCCGGCCCCGCCCTGGATCCGCACGAAGAGGGTGGTGGTGGCCGGCCAAGCCCGCCACGGTGGCTCGGTGCGGATGACCTTGAACCCGTCGAAGTCGTAGCGGGTGCCGTCGGCCGCCTCGAGCGCCATCTCGTAGCGCATGTGCATGGTCTCGACCTGGGTGGGGTCGGGGACCATCAGGCGGAAGGTGCCCTCGACGACGCGCAGCGGCTCGGGCGAGAGGGCGGGAGCGTGCACCTGGCCCGTGATGGCGCACGGCGTGGCCGGGTCATCGGACGCCCGGTCGAGGTCGGCCACGGCGATGTCGAGCTCGAACTGCAGCGTGGAGCCCGTCCGCCGGCCCTCGGCGCAACCCTGCTCGAAGGTGTCGGCGCCGACGGCCATCCAGCCCGTCATGGTCTCGGAGAAGGTCAGGCCGGGGCCGGCCGCCTGCGGGTCGCTCGGGGGATCGTGCTGGGCCATGGGCTCTCCTCAGAGCGTCGGGTCGGGTGGGAGGCCGGTGATGCCCTCGGCGACGCGCTCGGCGAGGGCGGCGATCGTGGCGACCGGGTTGGCGCCCACGGCCGTCGGGAGGAGCGAGCCGTCGGCCACGTAGAGGTGCTGGTAGCCGAACACCTGGCCGAACTCCTCCGGGCGGGCGCTGGTGACCCCCGAGGCGGGCGAGTCGGCGAGCCGGCACCCGCCGAGCGGGTGGACGGTGACGGTGCGGCGGAACGGGAGCCACCAGGTGGGCGCGGCGAACCACCGGTCGGCGCCGGCCGCCTCGGCGAAGGCGGCGCCGGCGGCGAGGATCGACCGGTACAGGGAGCGGTTCTCGCGCACCGACCAGCGGCCACGCAGCGAGCCGTCGCCGCCGAGGAACAGGCGGCCCGTCGACGTGTCGCGCCCCATGCAGAGCAAGATGGCCGACCCCTCGGTCAGGCCGTCGCGCAGCAGGGCGCCGAAGCGCGATCCCACCTTGCCGCTCGAACGGCCCAGCACGACCCGGTTCACCACCCGGCGCCCGGCGCGGGCCACGCCGCGGACCTTCATCACCTCGGGCTTGGCGCCCTCGGCGAACCAGGCGATCACCGTGGGGTAGCCGGCGTCCTCGATCACGAACCCGTCGGGCTTCGCGTCCTCGAACAGGCCGTGGTCGATGTACTGGGTGATCACCGGCCCCCGCTCGGGCTCGGTGGGCTCGGCGATGCCGGTGGCGGCCAGGAGGAAGTCGCCGTTGCCCGAGAAGCCCTCGCCGAGCGATGCCGGCAGGTGGGGCAGGGTGCCGTCCACGCCGCGGGCCCGCAGCAGCAGCTCCACGGTGCCGAGGGTGCCGGCCGCCAGCACCACCCGCCGGGTGCGCCACTCGGCCTCGGCACCGGTCTCGAGGTCGCGGCTGGTGACCAGGTAGCCGTGGCGGCCATCGGCCGTCGAGTCGGGCTCGCCGTCGGCGCCCAGCGGGCTGATGCGCTCGACGTGGTGGTCGGTGACGATGGTGGCGCCGTGCGCGTGCTCGGCGCGGTGGAGGTAGTTGAGGTCCACCGTGTTCTTGGCGTGCACGTTGCAGCCGATGTCGCACTCGGCGCAGTAGGTGCACGACGTCTGGAGCGCGCCGTAGCGGTTCGTGGCCTGGGTGCCGGGCGGGAGCGGGCGCTCCGGGTCGTCGCCGAAGAACACCATCACATCGGCGGGCGTGGAGCGGCGGCCGAGGCGGTCGGCGGCGGCGGCGAACACGTCGTTGCGCCGGACCCGTCGCTCGCCCTCGTCGATGGGGACGGGCCGGGCGCCGAGCACCTCCCGAGCCACGCCGTAGTAGGGGGCGAGCTGCGCCGGGTCGCACGAGGCCGGCCAGCGGGGATCGGCGAACACCTCGTCGGGCGGCTCGAGGAACACGTTGGCGTAGATGAGCGATCCACCGCCGAGGCCGGCGGCGACGATCGCGTCCATCCGGCCCACCCGGCGCAGGTCGAACAGGCCGCGGCCGTCGCGGTGGGCCGGGCCGTGCTCGCCGCTGCGGACCGACCAGAAGTTGCGGGCCATGTCGCCCGGCGTGCGAGGGAACGAGCCCCGCGGATAGCGGCGACCGCGTTCGAGGGCCACCACCTGCCCGGGCCAGCGCTTGGCCAGCCGGCAGGTCGTGATCGCCCCGCCGAAGCCGGTCCCCACGACGACCGCTTCCAGCAGCTCCTCGGCCACGTCAGCTCCCTTCGCTCGGGAGGTCGATCACGTCGACCAGGGTGAGGGTGGTGGTGGGCGGCGGGCGGCGCTCGGCCAGCGCCACCGCCCATCCCGGTCGCACGGACTCGAGACCGATCACGAAGAGCCGCATCGCACCGTCGGGGGCGATGCGGACGCGCACGAAGTGCTTGTAGCCGCGCAGGTGCCGACCGGAGAACGCCTCGTTGTCGTGGATGCGGTAGCGCTGGTTGACGATCCGGAGGTAGTGCGCGAACACCGTCACCGCCAGCGCGCCGCCCGCGACGGCACCGAGGACCGTGCCGACGAGCACCTCGAGGTCCGTCGGCGCGCTGCTCCCACCCAGCACCTGGATGATCAGCCCGCCGAGCGTGGCCGCCACCACGAAGACCGTGCCCTGCGCGAGGCCGTGCACCAGCCCGCAGCGACGGGCGGCCTTCCAGACGAGCCGATCGGCCACGCTCGGGCGGGCCAGCCCGAGCGCGCACACGAGCACGGCGCCGATGAGGGTCGCCCAGGTGACCGGGCTCGCCCGGAGCTCCTCGAAGAGGCGCTGGGCGGAGTCCCACAGCCCCACGGTGGGCGACGCGTCGAGCCACGCCCGCATCGGTCCGCCGCCGAGCGCCGCGTAGGCCAGCTGGAGGAGCCCGAGCAGCGCCACCAGCGGGAGGCTCTGGCGGTCGAGCACCACGCGGCTGGTGGAGGCGGCGAGGGCATGGCGGCTGACGGTGCGCGGCGGCCAGTGGGAGGACAGCCGGTAGGGCCGCGGCTCGGTGTGCGACTGGGGCACGACCGGGGCCAGGTTGTGCGTGGGGTGCAGGAACGCGCCGCCGCCGCCGCTGGTGACGTGGTGGATCTCCGGTCCGTCGGCGTCGGCCGACGCCTGGAGGTAGTGGGCGTAGAGGTGGCTGTCGCCGGCGAGCATCACGGGCACGGAGACGCCGTCGGGCACGACCTCGTCGAGGAGCTCGGTGATCCGGCCCAGCTCGTCGTCGGTGCCCGACCCGCGGCGCTTCTCGCGCAGCCGCCACGCCGGGATGGGGTGGGCCAGCACGATCCGATCCCCGGGCCGGAGCTCGCGACCGATGCGGGCGAAGTGGTCGCGCTGGGCCTCGTTGATCGTGCCGTCGAGGGCGGTGTCGATGCCCCACACCCACCAGCCGTGGGGGAGGCAGACGGAGAACCAGGTCGCGTCCTGCACCGTCGGGCTGCGGCCGATCGGCTGGTGCGCGAGGAAGGTCTCGCGGAAGCCGTCCAGGTCGTCGTACCAGTCGTGGTTGCCGGGGATGGCGAGGATCGGGGGCGCGTCGTCGTCGGCCATGGCGAGGCCGTAGGGGCCGGTCGTCTGGTCCCGGTACCGCCCCGGCGTCGGGTACGGGTAGATCTCGTCGCCACCCATCACGAGGAACCGCCCTCGGGGCAGGCCGTCCTCGGGCAACCGCTCCAGCCCCTCGCCGGAGGCGAACTCGCCCACGTGGATGGTCGGGCGCGAGAGGTGCCAGGCGACGGCCATGGTCGGATCGAACGCATCGCCCAGGTCGGCCACGTAGTCGAACCAGAGCTCGCCGCCCTCGTCGCCGAGGTCGATGGTGGGACCGTCGCCCGCCGACAGCTCCTCGCGGGGATCGGACCGACCGCGCAGGCGGAGGATCCGCCATCCCGAACCGATCAGCACGCCGGGAGCGAACCAGCGGATCATCTGCTGGCGGGGTCGGAAGCCGAGCGCCGCCGCCGCTTCTCGCCCGCCGCCGCGTCCGGGGCGCTCGTCGGCGGGGGCCTGGCCACCGTTGGGCACCAGCACGGCCAGCGCCAGCTCGTCGACCTGCGCGGCCTCGGCCAGCACGAGGACGTACTGGCGGATCACCGGCCGGATCCGGTGGAGCGCGGCCCGCAGCTCGGCGTGGTGGGCCCACTGGCGCTCCCACTCGACCTCGGGCACCTCGGGCGGGCGGGTGTGCTCGTACTCCCCCAGGCGCACGTGCCACTCGGAGAGCACCGGCCGCAGCACGTCGTTCAGGATCCGGATGGCGATGACCCCGAACGACAGGTTGCCGGTACCGGAGGTGCGGGCGACCTCCGGGCCGTGCTTGTGCATGATGCCGCGGGTGATGTCGAAGAGCTGGTGGAGCGAGGTCAGCGACTCCCGGCAGGTCCCGTCCTCATCGTCGAGCTCGATCACCGCCACGCGGGTCGACAGCTCCACCAGCAGCTCCCAGGCCGCGGCCCGCTCGGCATCGTCGGGCGCCCAGCTGCCCGCCACGCTCAGGCCCGGGACCCCGAGCGAGACGTTGACCGCGGATGCCTTCCAGCGACTCATGCCTGCGTCGACCCTCCGCCCCTCAGGGCGCCCCACGTGTGGTCACGTTCGGGGCGCAGGCTAGACGAACGCCCTGGTCGGCGCAGCCGGGCGGTGGGTCGCTAGCGGCGGGTGATGAGCCCTTCGAGCTGCTCGACGCCGAACGCCTCTCGGAAGGCCCGGACCGTGTAGCCGTCGAGCACCGTGGCCTCGACGGCGCGGGCGGTCGCCGAGCGGGGCAGCTGGAACAGCGGGCCCATCTCCCCGAAGTGGTCGCCGCCGGTGCGCACCGCGAGCTGCTCGGTGGCGCCGCCGGGCGGCGTGCGCAGCAGCTCCACGGCGCCGGAGCGGACGACGTAGACGTAGTCGCTGGCATCGCCCTGCGCGAACAGCGTCTCGCCCGCGGCGAGCTCGCGGGCGATGCGGTCCTGGGGTGGCGTCGGCTGGTGGAGCGGGAGGAGCTCGATCACCTGGTCGGCCAGGGGCAGCAACCGATCGTCGTGGGTGACGACGACGACGATGCGCCCCGGCGCGGCCAGGCGCCGGATCGTGCGGAGCGTGGTCTCGACGGCCACGACGTCGAGGTGGGCGGTGGGCTCGTCGGCGAGGATGAGCGGCGGGTCGAGGGCCAGGGCTCGGGCGATGGCCACCCGCTGCTGCTGCCCGCCGGAGAGCTCGCCGGGCAGGTGGGCGGCCCGGTGCGACAGGTCGACCTGCTCCAGCAGCGTCGCGGCCCGGGTGCGCGCCTCGGCCCGGGGCACGCCGGCCGTTCGCATCGGCAACATCACGTTGTCGAGCGCGCTCAGGCTCGGGATCAGGTTGAACGCCTGGAACACGATCCCGACCCCATGGCGTCGGTAGTCGGTGAGCCCCGCGCCGTTCAGCGACGAGATCTCGGTGCTCCCGTGGGCGATCCGCCCCGATGTCGGGCGCAGGATGCCGGCCAAGCACGACAGCAGGGTCGTCTTGCCGCACCCGCTCGGACCGAGCAGCAGGGCGAGCGAGCCGTCGGGCACGGTCGCCCCGAACCCGTCGACGGGCCGCACGGTCGAGTCGCCGTTGCGGTACTCGACGACCACGTCGCTCATCACCAGGTCGCGCCCCGGCCGGCTGGCGGCGTCGCTCGCCACGTCGCTCACGGCGCACCCCCGAACGCGATCGCGGGCTCGACCTTCAGCACGCGCGACAGGCCGAACAGGCTGGCGAGCACCCCGACGGCCACGCCCAGCGCCGGCAGCAGGGCCATGGCGGTGCCGGACACGACCACCGGCATCGGGAAGACGGGCGCGATCAAGCTGCCGAGGAGGACGCCCACGAGCGCGCTCACGGTCGCCAGCACGACCGACTGCAGCATCACGCCCGCGGCGATGTGGCCCGTCGACGTGCCGATCGCCTTGAACACGGCGAAGTCGCGCAGGCGCTCGATCACCGAGAGGAACGTCACCGACCCGACGATCAGTGCCGCCACCAACCAGAGCAGGCCCTTGATGAAGTCGATCGACTGCCGGGCCGAGGCGAGGATCCGCAGGGCGTCGGTGCGGGCGTCGGCGGCGGACTGCACGCGGAACCCGTCGGGGACGGCGCCCGCCTCCTCTCCCGCTGCCACCACGCCGGCCGTCGCCAGGGGGAGGCCGCGGAACAGCACCTCCTGCGCGTCCTCCAGCGACACGACCATCGTGGGCATGCCGCCGTTGGTCGACTCGTCGCCGAGCTCGCCGACCACCGTGAACTCCCGGTTGGCCATGGTGACCTGGTCGCCGACGCCGAACGGCGCCCGCTCCGAGGCCAGCATCTCGCCCGAACCGCCCAAGGGCTCCCCGGCGACGACCTCCGGCTCGGTGGGCGCGCCGGGCCGGACGCCGAACATGCCGACGGTGACGGCTTCGTCGCCGGTGACGGTCTGCACCGAGTAGGCCATCGGCTCGATCCCGTCGGGCAGCACGTCTGCCTCGAACGGGCTGGCACCGGTGAACGGTCCGCTCAGCTCGGTCGGGATGACGAACGCCGAGGCGCCGAGGGCGTCGGTGGTCCGCGACCACTCGGCGGGGAACGCGTCGGACAGGCCGGTCATCACCAGGCTGAGGGCGAACACCAGCCCCGCGCCGATCGTCGAGATGAGGTAGCGACGGCGCCGGTAGAGCAGGTCTCGGATGGCGGTGTGGATCAACGGCCCCTCCCCGTCGTCGCGGCCAGACCGTATCGGTCGAGGGCGCCCCGCGCATCAGGCCTCGGGACGATCGACCTCGCTGCGCGTCGCCGCGCCGGTGACGTGTGCGAGCGACTCGGCGCGGATCGCCTCGATGTCGGGCTCGACCATCCGGGACGCGGACGAGAGGATGAAGCCCGCCGCGAGGGCCACCGGGACCATCACCAGCATCGATGCCTGGATGCCGACCTGGTCGGAGACCACGCCGATCAGGGGCAGGAACACGGCGATGCCCGGCACGGCGAAGACCGCCATGGTCGAGAACGACGCGGCGCGGACCCGTGGCGGGGACACCAGCGAGATGAGGGCGAAGAACGCCGGCGCGAGCGTCCCGATGCTCGCGGCGAGCAGGGCGTGGACGCCGATGGCCACCCACACGTTCGGCGCGTAGGCGAGGAGCACCAGCAGCGCGGCGTCGACGACGCCGACGACCGCGACGAACCGGAGGAGGAAGGCCGGCTGGACCGCGGCGACCCGAGCGACCACGGGCATCGCGAAGAACACGCCGACGATCTGGAGCGGCTCGATGCCCGCGGCGACGAGGCCACGCTCGGCCGAGTTCAGGCCGAACACGTCCTCGTACACGAGCGACAGGAGGTTGGGCACCCCGAAGAGCGCGATCCCCAAGAACGGCACCGCCGCCCAGATGCGGCGCATCGTCGGGACCCGCCCGAGCACCCGCATCGACGCCCACGGCTTCTCCGGCGCCTCCTCGGTGGCCGCCGCCCGCTCATCGGCACCCGCCGCCCGCCGCTCGTGCGCGCCGCGCACCGGCTCGCGCAGCCGCAGCGAGAGCAGCACGAAGATCGCCGTCGGGATGGCGAACAGGATGAAGGGGGCGCGCCAGCCGATCAGGTAGGCGAGCACGCCGCCGAGGAGCGGCCCGAGGATCTGACCGACCGAGTTGGCCTGGCGGTGGGCGGCGAACACCTTCACCCGAGCGCGAGGCTCGTAGTAGTCCGACAGCAGCGACGAGTGCGTGGGCACGACGACCGCCTGGCCGCAGCCGGCACCGATCCGCATCACCACGAGCATCGCCACCGACACCGCGAGGCCGGTGCCGACCGAGAACGCCCCCCAGGCGCACGCGCCGAGCCGGGCCAGGCGGACCCGGTTCCGGCGGTCGGCGACGAAGGAGAGCGGGATGGCGAGGATCAGCACCGCGATCGTCGTCACGGCCACGACGCTCAGCGCTCCGGCATCGGTGAGGCCGAAGGCGTCGCGGATGTCGGGGAGCAGCACCGCGAAGGCCGACCGGTCGAGCTCGTCGGCGGCGTTGAGGCCGAAGAGCACCCCCAAGGGCAGCACCGGCTCGCCGAGCGTGATCGCCGACGGGCGCCACTCGTCGATCAGGCCCCGAACGCCGCGACGTCGGGGCGTCGACACCTCGGGCGGGCCAGCCACGCCGGCGAGCCTAGGAGCGGCCACCGACGGAGACCGGCGATCCGCGACGCGTCCCAGCCGACCCTCCCTACGCTCGACCCCGTGTACGACCCGGTGAAGGACGGCGTCGCCAAGACCGTCGACTCGGTCGTCTACGCCCAGGTGCCTCCCCCACCCGAGCTCGACGAGGTGGTGCACTGCTTCTGGGAGCTGCGCACCGAGACCGACCTCGATGCCGACCTCACGCTCCACGCCCTCCCCGACGCGTGCGTCAACCTGCTGTTCGACCAGCGGGATCCCCGCGTCGCCGGCATCACCCTGCTCCACACCGAGCCCGTCCGCCTCGAGCTCGGCCGCTCGTTCCACTACGCGGGGATCCAGCTGTTCCCGGGCGTGTGGCGCGGCGATCCCGACGCCACGGTCGACCACTACATCGGCGAGCCGTACGCTGGCGAGCTGCCGCTGTTCGAGGTCGGTCGAGCGGCGGCCGCCGCCGGCGGGCTCGAGGGCCGGGCTGAGGTGTTCGCGCGCTTCGCCGGCGAGCTCCTCGAGACCGGTCTGATCGCGCCCGACCCGGTCACCGCCGCCATCCTCGCCAACCTGACGGAGATCCATGACGTCCGCGACATGGCCGCCGTCGCGGGCCTCTCGCCGAGGCAGCTCCAGCGGAGGCTCAAGCGGACCACCGGCTTCACCCCCCACGACCTCTGGAAGGTGCTGCGCGTCCAGCAGGCGTTCCGCCAGGACTACCAGCTGCTCTACGCCGACCAGGCGCACTTCACCCACTCGTTCCGGCGCCTGACCGGCTACACGCCCGGTCGGTTCCGCAAGACCTTCGATGTCTGAGATCCACAATCTCGCCGCGGCCGGTTCCGGTTGAGTCATCGCCGGGAGCGCACGGTGCCTCCCGAGACCGAGAGGACGATGCGATGCGCAAGGTTGGCTGGTTCGACATCTACGTCGATGAGATGGACCGGGCTCAGGAGTTCTACGAGGCGGTGCTCGACACCACCCTGACGCCCATGGACGACCCGACGGACCCGACGGTGCGGATGCGCGCGTTCGGCGATGATCTCGCGTCCCACGGCGCGGGCGGGGCGCTGGTCGAGCTGGCCCACGCCTCGCCCGGCCCGGGCGGGTCGATGGTCTACTTCTCGTGCGAGGACTGCTCGGTCGAGGCCGGGCGCGCCGAGGCTGCCGGGGGTGCCCTCGTGCGGCCGAAGTCCTCGATCGGACCGCACGGCTTCGTGGCGATCATCCGCGACACCGAAGGCAACCTCGTCGGGCTCCACTCCACCCGGTAGGGCTCAGCAGATGCCGACCTGGTTGGCGCCGTAGGTGGCCTGCTCGACCGTGAACTGATCGCCGTACTCCGACGACAGCTGGTCGATCAGACCCTGGCAGGAGAAGTTGCTGAAGTCGAGGTAGTTCTGCGCGGCCTCGACCGCCTCGGCGTTCCAGTCGACCGACAGGCTGTCGACCGCCACGGTCGCATCCTCGACGCTGAACTGATCGGCGTACTCCGACGAGAGCTGATCGATCAGGCCTTGCCTCGAGAACCCCGAGAAGTCCAGGTAGGACTCGGCGGCGCCCACAGCCTGCTGCTGCGAGGGCGTGAGCGACGGCTCCGGAGGAGCGGTGGTCGTCGGCGGTGCCGTCGTGGTGGTCGTCGGCGTCTCCGTGGTGGTCGGGGCCTCCGTCGTGGTGGGAGCATCCGTCGTGGTCGGGGCCTCGGTGGTCGAGGACTCCTCGGTGGTCGTGGTGCGCTCGGCGACGGTGGTGCTGGTCGATGCGTCGTCAACCTCCTCGGGCTCGGACCCACCGGCGACGCCGCCGACGATGACCAAGACGGCGACGATGGCGGTGACGATCACCTTCGTCCGCTGGCTGAACCCCTTGTTGATCCACAGCAGCACCAACCCGACCGGGAAGCAGAGCAGGAGCGAGAGCACCAGCACCCAGGTCTGGAAGTACCACGCCCGTCCGCCGGGATCCGAGCCGGGCCCCGCCGGTCCCCCGGTACCGGGAACCCCCGGCCCGGCACCCATCGGACCACCGGGAGGCGGCGGAGGAGGCGTCAACGGCCGACCGGCGCTCGGCGGAACCGATCCCGGTGCCGATGCGCCCGTGCCCGTCGGCGCACCCGGGGGCGGAGGAGGCGCCGGAGCCGGGGTGGCCGCCTCTGGCGGATACCACTTCCCATCGGACGCCTGCCACCAACCAGGGCCTTGCGACCAGTCGCTCATCTCGATTCCTCCCCGCGCAGGATTCCCGCCCGCACCGTCGCCGTCGTTCCGCCAGCCGGGTTCCGCAACCCACGGCGCTGGCATGGTAGCCACTGGCGCAGATCATGGCGGCCAAGGAGGGCAGCAACCCCCGAGTCGACGTCCGCCCGACGCCCACGGCACCCACGGCGCCCACGCCGGGGAGCTGCCCGGCCGATCGGCCAAGATCGTGGCCGTGGGATCCGCCGAGCTCGACCCGATCGACCCCGCCGGGAGCGCTCGCCGGCGCCCGGCGCGACCGCTGCACCGCCGAGGCGCACGGTGAGCGGCGCGCTCGACTACGACCCGCGTCGGCGGCCGGCGCAGCCGGCCACGCCGAGCGCCGACGCGTTCGCCATCCATCGCACACCGGTCGACGGCGACCTCGCCCTTGCCTACGTGCGCGAGGGGATCGGCGGCGCGCCGCTCCTGCTGATCCACGGCTACCCGGAGACCAAGCGCATCTGGTGGCGCAACATCGAGCCGCTCGCCACCGCCGGGTTCGAGGTGATCGTGCCGGACCTCCGCGGGTTCGGCGACAGCGACCTATCGGCCACCGACACCTACGACATCGTCCGGTACGGCCTCGACCTGCACGCGCTGATGACGGTGCTCGGCCACGACCGCTGCCGGATCGTGGCGGGCGACATCGGCGGCGTGGTGGCCACCGACCTCGCGCACCGGTTCCCCGGCTTCGTCGAGCGGATGTGCATCTTCAACACCGTGCCTCCGCTGGGGGTCGACTATGCCGCCGCCGGCCTCGACCCGACGTCCCTGCCGGGGTTCGGTGACGGGCCGACCGGCGACTACCGCGAGCTCCAGGGCGCGCGCCCCGACGAGCTCGCCGCGATGCTGCCCACCGAGGCCGCCCGCCGGCAGTGGGTGGCGGGCATGTACCAGAGCCGCCTGTGGGGGTCGCCCGGGAGCTTCACCCGCGACGAGGTCGACTTCATGACCGAGCCGTTCGCCACCGAGGAGCGCATGCGCGCCGCGTGGGCGACCTACCAGCTGGCCCACGGCCGGCCGATGGTCGACGCGCCGATGCTGGGCGCCGTCGACGTGCCGACGGTGCTGCTGTACGGCCCCGACGACCACGTCGTCGGCCCCGAGTTCCTCGCGTTCTGCGAGGTGGGCTTCACCGACCGCATCGGGCCGCTCGTCGTGCCCGGCGCCGGCCACTTCCTCCAGTGGGAGCGCGCCGACATCCTCAACGCCCTCCTCCCGCCGCTCCTGCTCCCGGCCTGAGCCATCGGGGTCCTGCGTCAGGGACGTTGTCGCGCGCCACGGCTCGGGCCTAGATTGGGCAGCCGTCTGGGGAGTATCCCCCCGCTCTGCGTCGTCATCCCGGTTTCGACCCGGTGCAGAGGTCCCGGTCCGCCGGGGTGGGAGAGACCAAACGCTGCGAACCCGCGCATCTCCCGAGGACCCAGACATGCTCGCTCCCTCTGCTTCCAGCGATCTCACCGGCCCGCCCGCCGATCCCTACCGGCTCGACGCCGACGACGTGGCGGCGGCGCTCGGCGTCGACCCCGCCGTCGGGCTCTCCGACGATGCGGCCGCCGAGCGGATCGCCCAGTTCGGCCCGAACGAGCTGGCGGAGGCCGCCCGCACGCCGGGCTGGAAGCGGTTCCTCGGCCAGTTCACCGACACCCTGATCGTCATCCTGCTGATCGCCGCAGTCGTCAGCTTCGTGGTGTCGGGCGAGCTGAAGACCCCGATCGTCGTGCTGGTGGTGGTGTTCGTCAACGCCATCATCGGCTTCCTCCAGGAGAACCGGGCGGAGAAGTCGCTCGACGCGCTGAAGAAGATGCTGGTCAGCCAGACCCGCGTCCGCCGCGGCGGCGAGCTCCGGTCGATCCCCGCAGGCGAGCTCGTGCCCGGCGACATCGTGGCCGTGGAGGCCGGCGATCGGGTGCCGGCCGACGGGCGGCTCCTCTACGCCAACAACCTCGAGATCGAGGAGGCGGCCCTGACCGGCGAGAGCCAGCCGGCCACCAAGAGCACCGAGACGATCGACCGTGAGGTCGGCATCGGCGACCGCCTGAACCTCGGGTTCATGAACACGACCGTCACCCGCGGCCGGGCGGAGCTGGTGGTGACGGCCACCGGCATGGACACCGAGATCGGGCGGATCGCCGGGCTCCTCCGGTCCACCGAGACCGAGAAGACCCCGCTCCAGAAGCAGCTCGACACGCTCGCGCACAGCCTCGCCAAGCTCGCCGGCGTCATCGTCGTCGCCGTCTTCGCCATCGGCCTGCTGCGCGGCGGCGACATCGGCGAGCTGCTCAACCAGTCCGTCGCCCTCGCCGTGGCCTCCATCCCGGAGGGCCTCCCGGCGGTCACCGTCGTCACGCTGGCCATCGGTGTCTCGCGGATGGCGCAGCAGAACGCCATCGTCAAGCGCCTCGCCAGCGTCGAGACCCTGGGCTGCACCAACGTCATCTGCAGCGATAAGACCGGCACGCTCACCCTGAACCAGATGACGGCTGCGGAGCTCGTCGTGCGCCTGCGGTCCCACGAGGTCACGGGCAGCGGCTACGCCCCGGAGGGCACGATCGCCGACGTCGACGCCGAGGGCGTGCACGCCGCCCTGGTGCCGATGGCGCTGTGCAACGACGCCGTCACCCGCCTCGAAGACGGCCAGTGGACCCTCGTCGGCGACCCGACCGAGGGGGCGCTGGCGGTGCTCGCCCAGAAGGGCGGCATCGACGTCGCCGAGTTCCGGCGCGAGCACCCTCGCGTCGCCGAGGTGCCGTTCGACTCCGCCAACAAGTTCATGATGACGGCGCACGAGCTCGTCGACGACATGGGCGACCGGGTGATTCGCCTCTACGTCAAGGGCGCCCCCGACGTGCTGCTCGCTCGATCGACCGAGGTGATCGGCCACGAGGGGGCGTCCATCCCGGTGGCCGACGTCGCCGAGGAGCTGGCCGCGCACAACGAGCGCCTCGGCAAGCAGGGGCTGCGCGTCCTGGCGGTGGCGCAACGGGAGCTCCCCGTCGACGAGTTCGGGGCCTTCGTCGAGTCGGGAGGCGACCCGATCGACCTCGTCTCCGACCTGACGCTGGTGGCGCTCGCCGGCATCGTGGACCCCGCCCGTCCGGAGGCCCGACAGGCCATCGCCGAGGCCGAGATCGCCGGCATCTCCGTGAAGATGATCACGGGCGACCACGCGGTCACCGCGGCGGCCATCGGTCGCGAGCTGGGCCTGCACGGCGAGGCCGTGACCGGCGCCGACCTCGACCAGATGGACGACGAGGAGCTCGACCGACGCATCGATGACATCTCGGTGTTCGCCCGGGTCGCCCCCGAGCACAAGATCCGCCTCGTCGCCGCCCTCCAGCGTCGCGACAACGTGGTGGCCATGACCGGCGACGGCGTGAACGACGCCCCCGCCCTGAAGAAGGCCGACATGGGCGTGGCCATGGGGATCACCGGCACGGAGGTGACCAAGGAAGCGGCCACCATGGTGCTCACCGACGACAACTTCGCCACCATCGTGCGAGCGGTCCGCCAGGGCCGCACGATCTACGACAACATCGTCAAGTTCGTCCGCTTCCAGCTGTCGACCACCATCGGCTTCGCCGCCCTGTTCCTCGTCGCCGCGATCCTGAACGTCGCGAGCGGCAAGCCGTTCACGGCGATCGCCATCCTCTGGGTGAACATCATCATGGACGGCCCGCCGGCCATGGCCCTCGGCGTCGATCCCGACGCGCCCGACGTGATGGAGCGCAAGCCGCGTCCAACCGACGAGAAGATCCTGACCCGACCCCGGTGGATCGCCGTCGGGCTCGCCGCCACCACCATGGCCGTGGGAACCCTGGCCGTGCTGGTGTGGGCGCCCGGGGCCGAGCCCGTGGCCGGGACGGCGACGGTGGCCGGGACGATGGCGTTCAACACCTTCGTGCTGTTCCAGTTCTTCAACATCTTCAACGCCCGCAGCGACACCCTCACCGTGTTCCGCCGGGGGACCTTCACCAACGGCATCATGTGGCTCGCCCTCGCCGGCGTGCTGATCCTCCAGGTGGGCGTCACCCACGTCCCGTTCCTCCAGGACCTGTTCGACACGACGTCGATCAGCGGCGTCCAGTGGCTCGTGTGCATCGCCGTCGCCTCCTCGATCATCGTGGTGGAGGAGATCCGCAAGCTGGTGGTGCGCCGCAGCCTCGCTCGCACCGCCTGACCCGGGTGGCGAGAGCCCTCGACCGACCCGGTCGGGGTGGCGCGCCGACGTGGCTCGGGTGCGTCAACCCGGCGATCTGGGAACGTGGCGGCGCCCACGCTCGCCGACGCTGAAGACGGCGCGCAGGTCCTCGAGGCCGGCGGGCAGCTCGATCGGTGGATCGGGCAGCTGCTCGACACCATGCGCCGCGAGCACCTCGGCCAGCACCTCGGGCTCGTCGCTCCACGACCGGGGATCGCCCATCATCACCTCGTAGAGCTCGACGCCCTCCGGCCCGGCGATCAGCGGCCCGAACGACGCGCCGTAGGGCAGCTCCAGGTGGGTGCCCACCCCCCAACGCTCATCGCCGCAGGTCAGCTCCCCGGCGAGCACCGTCAACGTGTGCGGGCTGTGGTGACCGTGCGGGCGGACGATCATCCCCGGATCCCACCGGGCGTAGAGCGCCAGGTAGAGCGGCTCGGTCGAGAACGCCACCCAGCGCTCCCACACGTGCGACTCGCTGCCATCCGCGTTGCGCTGGCTGCGCACCGGGATCCACGGCACCTCGCCAGGGCGGACGATCTTCGGGGCCAGGCCCTCGATCCGCGGCGAGCTGGTCATCGGATCTGCCCCCGGCATCGACCGGGTCCACGAGGCGCCATCTCCACCATGCAACCAGGCGGCGCGCCGTCCAGCGAGAGCGTGGTCCATGCCACGCCTAGCGTGACGGCATGACGGAGCGGAAGCCCCGCAGCACGACCCCGCCGGGAGACCGGCAGGTGTTCGTCGGTCGAGCCAGCGAGGTCGCCGCCATCCGGCGGTTGATCGACCACGCCGACCCGCCGCTGCTCGTCCTCGAGGGCGAGGCGGGGATCGGCAAGACCACGCTCCTCGACGTCGCGTGCGCCCGAGCGAGCCGGGCGGGACTGCTCGTGGTTCGGGCGGGCGCCGACGATGTGCCCGGCGGCGCGCCGCTCGGCCTGCTGTCCGCAGCGCTGGCGGGCATCGACCAGACCGGTGCACCGCTTCCCCGGATCGACCCCGCTGCGTTCGAACGAGCCGGGTCGGACCCGACGGCGGCCGCGCTCGCGGCATCGGCGGCGGTCGCCCGCATGACCGACGCCGTCCTCGACGTGCTGGAGCCGCTGGCCTCCGACCACGACCTGCTCCTCGCCCTCGATGACCTCCAGTGGGCCGATCCGGCGAGCCTGCTGGTGCTGCGGTCGATCGTGGGCCGCGCCGACTCGCTGGGCGTCCGCATGGTCCTCGCCGTGCGCACCACCCCTCGCCCACACGCGACCGCGGACCTCCTGGATCGGCTCGATGCCTGCGGCGCTGACCGACGCCGGCTCGGGCCGCTCGACGACGCCGAGGTCGCGCAGCTCGTCGAGCTGGTCACCGGGGCCCCGTCCACGGAGGCCATCCAGGCCCGAGCGCGTCGCGGTGGCGGCAACCCGTTCTTCGTCCGCGAGCTGGCGATGGGGGACGACGACCCAGACGGGGGCGCCGACCCACCGCTGGCGCAGATGGTGGCCCAGCGGTTCCGCCTCGCCGGCGACCCGGTGGCGGAAGCGCTCCGCGTCGCTGCCGTGCTCGGGGGCCCCATCCGCCCCGACCAGCTCGCCGCAGTCAGCGGCAGGCCCCTCGCGGAGATCGCCGATGCGCTCACCCAGGCCGTGGATGCCGAGCTCCTGGTCGAGGCGGACGGCCGCCTCACGTTCCGCCACGACCTCGTGCGAGAAGCGTTCGTGTCGACGACGCCCGAGGCGGTGCGTCGAGCCATCCATCGCGCCGCCGGCGCCGCGCTCGGCGCGCTGGGTGCCGCTCCCGAGGTGGTGGCGGGGCACCTGCTGGCCGGCGCCGAGCGCGGTACCCCCGCCACCATCACCGCGCTGCGCGAGGCCGCGCGCGGCGGCGCACCCATCGTCACCGCCGACCTCCTGGTCACCGCGCTCGATCGGTGCGCACCCAACGATCCGCAGCACGACCACCTCGCGCTCGAGGCCGCCGAGGCGCTGATGTGGGCGGGGCGCCCGCGCGAAGCGATGGCGACCGCCGACGCCACCCTGGCGCGCCACCCCGACCCACCGGTCGCACTCGCCCTCCGGGCCTGCCGCAGCCACGCCCGCTTCGTCCTCGGCGATCCGTCGGGGGCGGTCGCCACCTGGATCGCTGACCGGTCGGTCGACGACCGCCCCGAGGCCAGCCTCGAGCTGGCGGAGCTCGCCCTCGCCCGGTTGTTCTCCGGCGATGCCGCCGGCGCACGCGCCGACGCCGAAGCGGCGATCGCCAGCCCCGGCAACCGATCGTCGCTCGCCGTCGCCACCGCGCGCTCGGTGCTGGCGTGGCTCGATGCCTCCGCGCTGCGGCTGCGCGACGCACTCGCGCACGCCGACGCCGCTCGCGCCGTCACCACGGGCTCGTCGGTCGCCCTGCTCTACGGTCCCGACCTGATGCGAGCGGCGGTGGCCGACGCCGCCGGCGACGCCGACCAGGTGGCCGAAGCCCTGGCCAGCGGACGGCGCCAGGTCCGCGACCACGGGCTGGTGGTGCTCGAGCCGATGCTCCACGCCACGTCGAGCATCCACGACCTGCGGCGGGGCCGGTGGGACGACGCCGTCGCGTCCGCCGAGGCCGGGGCGGCGGCCATGGCCGACTCGGGCATCCGTCTCGCCGCGAACTGGCTCGCCGCCGTGCGAGCGATCGTCGCGGTGGACCGCGGCGACCTCGACGGCGCGGTCCGGATCCTCGATCACGACGTCGAGGCGACGTCGCTGCTCGGGCAGGACTGGGTCGCGCTCGCTCGCGCCCGGCTCCTCGAGGCGCAGGGCCGAGGCGACGAGGCGCTCGCCCTCATCGGCACCGTGGTCGAGCTGTTGGCCGGGGCAGGCCTGCGCTCGTGCGTGGGCTACGCCGGGCTCGATGCGGTCCGGCTGGCCGTCGCCACCGATGACGAGCTGAGGCTCGCATCGCTGCGCGCGATCGTCGACGCCCTGCCCACCGAGGAGTCGCCGACGGTGGCGGCCGTGGCTGCGGCTGCCACGGCGACGATGGAACGCGACGGCGCCGCCGCCGCCCGGGCCGCCGATCTGCTCGCGGCGTGCGGCCGACAGGCCGACGCGGCCCGCACCCACGCCTGGGCCGCGTGCGAGCTCGCCGCCCAGGATCCCGAGCGAGCTCGGGCAGCCGCGAGGGCTGCCGCCGCTGCGTTCGCCGAGATGGGTGCCACCGCGCCGCTCGATCGCCTCCGCGCCGATCTCCGCACCGCCGGGCTCGGGTTCCGGATGGCGTCGGTGGCGAGCACCGACGCCCACGGCTGGGAAGCGCTCACGCCGACGGAGCAGCGGGTGGCTCGGTTGGCCGCCAGCGCGCTCACCAACGCGGCCATCGCCGAGCAGCTGCTCATCTCGCGGCGGACGGTCGAGTCGCACCTGGTCCGCACCTACCGCAAGCTGGGCCTGTCCTCGCGGGTCGAGCTCTCCCGGTTCGTGGCGTCCGTCGATGGGACGGCGGGCGCCGAGGGTGCCAGCTGAGCTGACCCCGCAGCGCCCGCCGTGCCCCCGCCCGACCCAGCGACCTCGTCGACCTCGTCGACCTCGTCGATCGGGTCGCCGTAGGCGTCGAACAGGCCGCCGGCCGCCAGGGCGTCGCCCACCGCTACGCCCCCCACTTCGTGACGGCCAGCCCCTCCACCCGGACCGCGCCCCCCAGGGCCACGATGCTGACCCGGCCGTCAGTGGGGGTCAAGAACCCGAGGAGGTCGACCACCTGGCGGGTCTGGGTGGTGGCCGCCTGCAGCGACACGTACCGGACGAAGGTGCCGTTCCAGTACACGGCCACGACGCCGCAGCTCGGGCAGGTAGTGGCGACCAGGCCGATGCGGCGGGCGCCACGGATGCTGGCCAGGGTGACCTTCGGCTGGGACCCCAACGAGATCCGGGCCCGGCCGCCGTAGTACGCCGGATCGGCGACCTCGGTCCACCTGCCCCCCGTGCCGGACGAGAAGTACTGGAGCTGGTCGGCGGTGAACGGGATGGCGGTGCAACGGCTGTCGCTGTAGGCGCCCTGGTTGCCAGCCACGTCTCGGGCCCGCACCTTCATGCAGTAGGTGGCGCCCTTCGAGCCGATGAAGGGTGCCTTCGTCGACGTGGTGTCGTCCCGGTAGATCGTCGACACCGTGGGCAGCGGCGTGGCGTAGCCGGCGCCGCGGCGAGCCACGTCGTAGTCCTTCACGCCGGAGCCGCCGGTGTCGGTGCCAGTCCACGAGACGGGGACGATCCGGCTGAGGTTCCACCGCGACGATGGCTTGTCCATCGTCACGGTGGGTGCCGTGGTGTCGGGGGTCGGCGGCGCACCCTTCAGGTTCAGCCGCACCACCCGGTCGTTCGTGAACCAGATGTTGCCGTCGGCGCCCGCCGCGATGCCGAAGGCGGGGGCGTCGATGGACTGCTCGTACATGGTGATCGCACCGGCGGTGGTGATCCGCCCGACGGCGATGGTGCTGCCGCCCCCGTTCGAGAACCACAAGGCGCCGTCGGGACCCGGGGTGATCGAGTACGGCTGGGACAGCTGGGGGTCGGTGAACTTCGTGAACACCCCGGCGGGGGTGAGCCGGCCGATGCCCGTCGGCGGGTTCGTCATGCCGATCCACACGTTGCCGTCGGGCCCCACCGTCATCGAGTAGCCGAGCGTCAGCCCCTCGGGCTCGAGCCAGTCGAGCCCCGACAGGTCGGTGTTGATCCGCCCGACCTTGTTGCCCGCGGAGAACCACATCTTCCCGTCGGGTCCGGCGACGATGTCTCGCAGCAGGCTCGGTGCCTCGGCGAACTCCTGGTAGGTGAAGACCCCGGCCGACGGGCTGAAGTAGCCGATCCGCAGGTTCCAGGCATCGGTGAACCAGAGGTTGCCGTCGGGCCCCCACGCCAGGCCCCACGGCGAGTGGAGGCCGGCCTCTCGGTAGAAGGTGAACGTGCCCGAGGTGGTGAGGCGACCGATCGACTTGTCGCCCGCGTTCGCGAACCAGATGGCGCCGTCGGGCCCGGTGGCGAGCCGCTGGACGAACTTCAGGTTCGGGTTCGTGAACGTGGTGACCACGCCCGCCGGCGTGATGCGGCTGATCGACTCCTTGCCACCTTGCACGTTGGCGTACCAGACGTTGCCGTCGGGGCCGGCGGTCATGCTGTAGGGCGTCGCCATCGACGAGTCGGAGAACGCCGTGACGTCGGCCTTGACCGCGGCGCCCGCAGGCGACGGGTCTGCGAGCACGGCGATCGATGCCAGCAGCAGGCCGGCCACGAGGGCGACGGCAGGGGAACGTCGGTGGCGGGGAGAGCGGGACATGGCAGGGTCCTTTCGATCAGACCCTCGCAGTGTCAGCGCTCACCGCCGCCGGCACATCCGTAGGACTACGGAGGAGTTGGGCGCCGACCGCGCCGGCGCAGCGTCAGCACCCCACGATCGGGGGCGGGGCTTCGGCGCGCCCGCACCAGGCCCCAGGGCTCGGGCGCCGCCTCGAGGAGCCAGATCGGGCACCGTCCGATCGGCAGCCACCGGCGTAACCTCGCCCGGCAAGGTCCGGCACACAACCACGGTGGGTTCTCGACCGGGTTTCGCGCCGGCCCCGGGCTGCTGGGGGTGGTCGAAAACCTTGTTTGGGCTGCTCGTATCGCCTTGTCACGATGCCTCGGGAACGTGGGGTGGCCAATCCGGGAACGTGGCCACCCCAGCCCGACTCGTATTGCTGACTCTTGCCGGCATGCCTCACGCGCCCGAGAGCCCTCTTCCGAGGGGGGCCACCTCGAATCCGACCTGGTGAGAACCGGTGAGCCATTCGGGCGTCGCGTACGGAACGTCGCCTTCAGCCAATCTGGCCGATCGCGAATGGGTTCGTTTCGCGTCCCCATGGACGGGACGAACTAGTCCTCTGCTTCAACCTCCCGGGCCTGCAGGTCCCGCAGGACCTTGTAGGCCCGGTTGAACTCGGTCCAGGCGGCCGTTCTCGCCCGATCGATGTGGGCTGAGGTTGCCGCCAGCATCTGCCGGGCGATCTGTGCGTCCTGCCGCTGTTCGGCGCGCTCGGACGCCCGCAGCGCTGAGCCCTGCTCCGCCATCAGGTGCACGTACCACCCGATCTGGTTGGGCCAGTGGTGGCGGTACAGAGCGAGTGCTGCGGCCTTCGACTCGCCTTCAGTGACTGGCGTCGCCTCGTCGGTCCAGAGGTCCTTGACGCCGACCCTCGGGTCGGGGCTGTAGCGGCGGATCAGCCGGGCGAGGCGATGCCACCGGAGGGGATCGTCGATGTCGGCCTCCGTGCCCTCGATGTAACCGAGGTGCTCGATGAGATCCTCCAGATCGCCGACCGCCTCGGAGAGCACGTCAGGGTCGGGGTACTGGGACCGGTGGTGCGGGTCGATCGAAGATGACTCCAGGAGCAGCGCCGCTTCGGCTCGGTCGGTTCGATCGAGGCGCATGAACGCCGCGGCGACACGCTTGGCGGCCATCATCTGCGCAGTGCCCTCCGGTCGGAGATCGGCCATGAGCTCCTCGACGCGGGCGTGGAACTGATCGGGATCCTCTCGGAATGGTCCCGACTTAATCGGAATGACCTCACGTGACCATGCGCCGTGCTTCTCCGCGTTGCGCGATGAACGCTTCTTACCCTCCTCGCTCGGACCGGTCGACTTCTTCGCGTTCTGTCGGTTCGCGTCAATCTGCCTCTGGGTGGTGGGCCTGCGAGTGGCGCTCGGACCAGGCGGGGCCGGTGCGGTTGGTGCGCTCGCGTCTGCCGATTCCTCGGCAGCTGCACCCTGGACGGGCGGCGGGTCCTTGCGCCCCAACTGCAAGTCGGGAAGGTCGCCGGCGCCCGGCAGTGGCATGGGTCGGAGCCCGTCACTGGAGCTGGAGGCTGGATCGTCCGGCTGTGCGGCTCGCTGAACCGATTCGATCGAGTCGGAGTTGTTCGGGTGGGTGCTCATGCGGTTCTCCTGAAACGCTTGTGATCTGGGAAGTGCCGAAGCAAGTTCCGATTGACTGGCATCCCGGCGCACCGGGAGCCTCGACACGCGGGAAGGTGCTTCGCTCCTTCGACCCTCTCGCAGCCCCTCAGACAGGACCCAGAGCGAATTAGGTCGGTCACCAGCGGGAACAGCCCTCAGCCCACGTCCAGCAGCACCATGGACAAGGACGGTTCCGCACCACTGTGGCTCCGCCTCAGCCATGACCCGTCAGGTCGGCCCAGGTTCAGCGTCGAATGCCGCGGTGGCGATGGCGGTGGCGCCCCTAACCTGCCCAGCGTGAGCAACCAAGTCACCAAAACCGAGCACGCAGGTGCCAAGAACGGTGGCGGCTACTGGGGTACCCGAGCCGACGCGAAACAGCGATCGGATCGCGTCCGGCGAGCCGCAGACCGCGCCGAAGCAGAGCGCACCGACGACTGATCGCCCCTCCCACCCCGGACCGTGTTTGAGGAGGTCGGTTAGCCGGGAGGCTGGTGGCCGGGCACGTAGTCGTAAGTCATGGCGCGACAGCCTCGAACGATGTCCTCATAGGCCACGGCGCTCGCCTGGTCGTTGCCAACGGCGTAGAGCTGACGGTTGAACGTCGACCAACTCGTCACGATGATCTTGTACTCCTCGGAGTTCATGCCCCACTCCGCAGCAGCGTCCATCGTCGAGCCCGGGCCGGTCACCCACGGCATCCACGCCGAGAGCTCCTCCATGCACAGCTGATCCGGATCAGGGACGGTCGTCGCGACATCGTCGAAGCCATCGGTCGATACCTCGGTGGCGTCGTCGCCACCGCTCGACAAGGCGACGATCGCGCCGCACACCAGCATCAGCCCAAGGGCGCCGAAGATCAGATTCCTGAAGTAGCGCCGGTTGCTCGCCTGCGCCCCTGACGTTGATGGGTCAGGCGCCTCAGCGACCTCGTTGCCGTCCAACTCGACATTCATTAGACCGCCTCCTTCACACCGATGCGGACCACGATAGATCACACTCATTGTGTGTAGACCACGATAAGTGTGATTTCTACGGTGCACTCTCGTGCCGCTCCTTACCAATCATCAGGTCCAGGCGGCACGGCTTGCGTTCGGTGAAGGCCTGCGCAGGACGCGGCGCGACCGGGGATGGTCACAAGAAGAGCTCGCCGAGCGGTCGGGGCTTCACCGCAACTACATCGGCGGCATCGAGCGAGGCGAACGCAACGTCGGCATCGACAACATCCACCGATTGGCCGCAGCGCTCGAGCTCGAGCCTCGACGGCTCTTTGCGTGAGCGACGAAGCGACGAAACCGGCCCTGGATGCGAGCACAGGTGTACCGCGAGACGTTCGGACGCGCTGGCAAGCATCTCGTCCGCTTCCAAGCACGCGCACTCCCGGCGGCAACGTGACCCCCATCGACGGAGGTACGCCGTTTCGCTGCCAGTTCACCCGGTCGCGGATCCGGCTTGTCTTGTGAGTTCTTCTGCCGATGGGGTCGCAGCGGTGTCGACGGTCAGGAGCGGAGCGGTGGAACGAGGACGAGTCATCGCGGCGGCCATTGTCGCCATCGGGATGGGCTTCGCACTCACGGCGTGCGATCCCTACGGGACGACCGTGCGGGCGTCGGTGTCGTCGAGCGGCGCGCAAGTCGCCGCCCCCACGACGAGCGCTGCGGTGAGCGGTGACGGGCGTTTCGTGCTGTTCACGTCGCAGGCGAACGACCTGGTGCCGAACGATCCGAAGCGGGGCACCTACCCGTTCGAGCAGGCCGACGCCTTCGTGTTCAACCGGGTCACAAAGCGGACCGAGATGGTGTCGATCGCCACCGATGGCACAACGGCGAACCAACCAGCCACGGCGCTGCGCATCAGCCGCGACGGCCGCTGGGTCGCGTTCAGCTCCGAGGCGACCAACCTCGGGTCCGGCACCGGGTCAACCCTGCGCCGGCGCATCTACCTGCGCGACCGGACGAACGGCACGACCACGATGGTCCTAAAGCAGACGACCTCAGGACCCGTGGCGATCTCCTCAATAGAAGGACTCTCCGACGACGGCGCCACCATGCTGATCAACGGGACGCCGACGGCCACGCTGGTCGACGTCGCAACGGGGGCGACGACGCCGGTGGGCCTCGGTGTCGGCGGCAGCGTGCCAGACGAAGGCCCGAGCGGGTCGCTCGCACTGTCGGGCGACGGCCAGCATGTGGCATTCAAGTCCCGTGCTTCCAACCTCGTCGAGGGCGACGTAATCGGGACCGTGGACCAGTACGTGTGGGACCGCGACACCGGCGCCACCACCCTGGTCACCCCGCCAGCGCTCTCCACCAAGGTCCCAGGCTCGGGCCCCACTATGGGCAACCCATCGATCAGCGACGACGGCACCCGGATCGTCTTCGAGCGTGAAAGCGACGCCATCCCGATCACCGATGGAGTCACCATCTATCAAGACGCCTACCTGTGGGAGCGCGCCACTAGCGAGGTTCGTAAGGTCACACCGCAGCTTGGCGGGCCGATTCAACCAGGCCCGGCCATCCAACGCACGACGCTCAGCGGCGACGGCCGCTGGCTCATCGGCTCGGCCTACGAACCGGCCCCGGCCGGCACCGCCATGCCGTTGATCGTCTGGAGCGTCGATGACCCGACCAACCGCAAGACCGTCACCATCTCAAACACCGGCACCCTCGCCGACCGACCCGGCGACTCCCCCTCCATAAGCGACGACGGCACCACCGCCGCCTTCCTCTCATCAGCAACCAACCTCGTCCCTAACGACACCAACGGCGTGACCGACGCCTTCGTCTGGCTCCGCCCAAGCACCTGAGGCTCTCCACTGCGGTCCCCCAGCCAACCTGTCATGGGTCGTGCAGCAGTCCCATTCGCTACGCCGATCAGCTGGCGCTGAACAACGTGGACGCGTCGGTTAGCTACAAGGGCGACAGCTACGACAACCGCCTCGCCGAGTCGTTCAACGGGCTCTACAAGTGGGAGCTCATCCACCGCCAAGGCCCTGGAACGGCCTCGAGGACGTCGAGTTCGCCACCATGACGTACATCGACGGTTCAACCACCGCCGGATCCACGGCCGCATGACCGACGGCGCCGACTACACCACCCCAGCCGCCCACGAGGCCGCCTACTAGCGTCAACAAGTCCCGGCTCCCGAGCCGGCCACGCCATAACCCGAGCAGTCACGAAACCCGGGGTGCTTCAGTTTGGCAACAGCCCGCGACACTTGCTCAGGCACTGGTCACGCCAATCGCTTGCAAGCGCCCAACCTGATCCAGCCCCAGCTGAACAAGGCCAGAATCTGTGGCGCTCACTTTCCAGTTAGGGACCCTTAATGTGGGCATCGCTTCTCTGCCGAGCGTCACCCCATCAGCCGTCGCTAGCACCAGGTCGGTGTAGCCGACCACCCCGATGAAGTCGTCGCCCGCAACCAATGCGTTGATCTCAGTCGTTTCGAACGCTGCCACTCGAACCCCCGATCTCATGTTAAACACCTCCGCCGACGCTCGCACAGGCGCCGACTCGCCACGGACTGTGGTCCGTGGCGAGTCAGGCTCAACCTTCTCGGCCGTGCCCTCCGGTTCCTGACCTCCAGCCCCCGGTGCCGGAAACAGCTGATCGGCAGGCAGAAGGAGGTAGTCCCGGGCGCTGAAGCAGTTCAGATTCGGGGGCAGGCTTGCCTCGGGAACGAGTTCCTGAGGAAGGTCTACGACCTTCTGGTCGTACGGCAACAGCGCCTGCAGAGGTTCCGTCGACGAGAACCGAGCCGTGGGCCCAGACGTGACGGAGCACGTGTGAGGGAACCGGTCAGATGCCGCCAGCTCCTCAGGCTCAGCAGCAGGCCGCTCCAGGTCGATGGACACCAATGTGGTGCCATCCCCCTGAGAACTGTTGACCTCCAGCACGACATTGGTTTCCGAAAAATCGACAATCCTCGGAGCGTCTGTACCGACGCTAAGTGGCACGGTCTGCCAGGCCTCCCGACGCGCTTGCAAGATCGACAGCAGGATGCCCGAGGTCTCTCCGCGGCATTCGTCAGCACCCTCCCCTGGAATCGGCGGCTCGGAGCAACGCTGTGACACGAGAGCAATCGTTTCGTTCGTTGCCGCCACATACCCTTCGAGGATCCAATCGTCGCCCTCCAAGGGAACGGATTCTATTGATCCCATCCTCGGATCGATCAAGACCACCCGACTCGGCGTGCCGTCGTATCCTCGCAAAATCAAGGGAAGCCGGTCGCCAACAGCCATCCCTGGAAGGAACGTCTCGCCACGGACTGACGATACGTCGAGCTCCTTCCAAATAGGCGCCGACTCTACCGACTGCACCTTCTCTTGTGGCTGGTCACCGCAGCTTGCGAGACCCAGCGATAGACCGACAGCGGCGAGCAACGCCGCCCGACAGGCGCCGAGACGCCTTACCCTGGTGGTGCGCAATGTTGAGCCCCTTTCCGCCGCCGTGGCCTCTGCCTACCACCTGCCGCTCTGGTTGGCTAGAGAGACCCAGTTCGGCCGAGTCACCACCGAGCACGGCTAAGGACCGTGGTCTACGAGGACCGGTCCCCAAGAGCCAGGCTCCGGCTCCTGCACGGCCCCGCGTCGGCGACGAGGGTCCGACGCGGACCTTGAAGCACCCCGGGTTTCGTGACTGCTCGGGTTATGGGGTGACCGGCTCGGGAGCCGGGGCTTGTTGACGGTAGTAGGCGGCGGGTGTGGTGTAGCCGGGGTCGTCGGTGATGCGGCCGTGGAGCCGGCGGTGGTTGAACCAGTCGATGTAGGTCATGGTGGCGAACTCGACGTCGGCGAGGCCGTTCCAGGGGCCTTGGCGGTGGATGAGCTCCCACTTGTAGAGACCGTTGAACGACACGGCGAGGCTGTTGACG
>JAULBW010068013.1:0-35808 GCA_032358265.1 Vaucheria bursata
GAAATAAAATTTCTAAAAAGGGTCAGAGATATATATCAATTTTGAACTGAATAATTTAGCGTTCGGAAAAAATACTCCGATGCCGATTAATTCGAATAAATCAAATCAGCAATTGAAATCGAAACATAAAATTAGCAAGAAATAACAATTAGCATCATAGAAAATACACCGTCCAAGGAAACTGAACTCAGACGATTTGATTGTATGATATTTCAGAGGTATTTCAATGTGTAGTGCAATTTCAGTACGATTTCCACATTAATAAATTATAAATCCACATTTATCAGATTCAGATTGATTTCCAAGCTTTAAGGATTCTGTAAAAACCATTGAAGTAAGATAAATTTATTGTTTCAATTTGCAAATGATCTTTCAGCTTTTGTGCCTCGGTTTCATGTTTGCGTATATCCTTCAGCTCTTCAAACATGTTATCAAACAATACTTCGTCCCCACCAGAATGATTACTTGCCCCACTGAAGAATTGATCGTGCTCCGGCACTTCCTTCGATGACAGAATCCAAAATTATTACTAATTTCCTGCACGTGAATTTATCTCTGATTTTTCGAAATATTTAGTGCTGGGAATACCGGGATTCATATAATCCCGGGTGTTTCATTTCTACCCGGGTTTATCTCCGCTACAGAATTACTACGACTGCAACATTAGAAACTATTAGTTTAAAAGTGCATGGTAAACATTCAGAATCAAGACCCGTGCAAGTAACAAAGCAGCTTTAATAGAGTACTGAACATTAAATTCTATCAAGGACTATATCATCATTTGTAGGTGACTAAGTGCCTTCTCCATTACCTAAAGAGTAAATATTTCATTCTGAAAAATGAATAGTTTTATCGAAAAGCTCCTGTTGCCCAGTGACAAAGAAGTATTAGTTCTTTTATTGGGGGTGCAATCATGAAAATTCAGAAAACAGACAGGAGTTTGATGCTTCTCGGAGAAAGAGCGATTTCTAATTTTTACTGCAGGAGAAATATTGAGGCTCATTCACTCAAATATCCACAATGCTGTTAATCCAGTAGAATCTTGTTGTAACAAGGGGGAAACAATAAATATACTTATGCTAAAATAATTTGCAAGAGTTGACTCCCAATCCCTCTAGTCTTTTTTCTGAGTAAATCTTGAATCATTTCGATTATCTCAATTACACTCCACATGATAGAAATCAAACTGTTTTGACTGATTTTAATAATTTTTCAAAAAAATGTTAACATTTCAAAATGACAAGAATAAGCAGTATCAAAATGTAAGGGACAATTCTTATGCATTGCCTTCTATTTTGGAATTCAAGGTAAACTAATAAGAATTGTAAGGAAGAAGTTAAAGAAACAAGAAAAAGTATATCAACAAAAGTTGACAAAACAATGGAGATGAACCAACAGCAATAAAAAGGAACAAGAGATTGGAAAGAAAAGCAAGTGTATAAGCTTCTTTGTATGTATGCGTGTGTGATTGTTTTTGGTGATAAATGAAAATGTAAATATAAAATATATAAAAGAATTGCTTATGACTAACTTGAACTTGATGACTAGATACATTCCCATTGGTTACTTTGTGAAGTATCAGAAAGTAAGAACAGAACATGAATTTCCAATGGTTAATTTGTAGAGCATCATGAATTAAAACTAGAATGCAAATTCCCATTTGTTGGCTTGTGGAGCATCATAGAAAAATATAGATCAGAACATATAATATAGAACAATTTAGAATATGCATCTAAAGAATATCTGCAGTCCTAACAATTACACATCTAAGCGCAATTTTCATTGATTGATAGGAGGATCAGTTGGCCAAAAGCCAGCTAAATTCATTAAAAATAACTTTGAAAAAAAATAATACCATGTGAAAAATAATTCTAGAATATTTTTAGGATAAATACTAATCTTAGCAAACAACTCCTTTCTTTGTAAACTCTTTTCATAAATGTTTACATGACAGAATATGCTGTTTACATTATTGTCAAGCAGTCAAACACTTTTGTTATTCATTCAAAAATGGTACTGCTTATAAATATTACAATTGTCAATGTACTTATTTAAATCATTGAAAATTTTATAAAAAGTAAAAATGTAGTACAATAATTTTGACAAAAATGGAGTAACTGCTGAGGTACATAAAAATGTTAGTGAAATAGTTAAATAGCAGTTTTAAGTACTGAAAGTTTAACAAAGTTTGTGCTAATTAAAATATATATGTATACATAGTTATAAGCATTCATTTCTGTGCAGGTATCAAATTATAAATTACAAAATTTACATTATCAATATCATGTACTGTATTTAATTCCTCTTAATCCCATTTAACTTACATGAGACTTTGATTCAAAATGCATTAAAAAATTTTATATGAGCATTATATATGTCCAAACATCTACTGTCAGCTTAAATACTTTACTAGCTTTAATGGTCCATACATCACTATATGACCACTTCATGACCGCTTCATGACCACTTTATGACCACATTATGACTAATTTACAATCTTAAAGACACAATATAATTTTTTCAAATTTCATCGGTGTAGGATATGATGCTAAAACTTAGAGTTTTGCTGATGACTGTGCAAGATAAGTACTGCTTATAAAATTAAACTAGAACAAGATAAGTCATAAAAACAGACCAACAATAAGAGGAATAAATAACAATTGCTTCTATATAAATATACTAACTGAGGTATAAAAAATTGCTCTAGCCTGACTTGCATGTTAAAATGAAACTTTTGATCACTTTCCTTTTAAAACAAATATATAAATTTCATAGGTATGGAAATTGACAATATGCAATATCTACAAACTGCACTTATTCTGACAAAGATTAAACTAAGAAAAAGTGTTGCAGTCAACATAGTTAATCTTCAAGGCAAAATTTTCCTTGAATCCTTGAGCAATTTCTAAACAATCATAAAAGTTATCTCCTGGCTCCAAGTTATTCTTCTTTGATGAGTACCTCTTCCATGCTGTCACAATATAAGAGCATACTCCTTACCTTTAATCCTACACATAAAAAAGATCCTTCCAACAATATCCACATCTTCAACATCCACACTGTGTGTCATTATTCCACAAAGTATTTTTTCAGTGCTTCCCAAACCGACATCTCCAATAAATGCCTAACGGATTAACCCCATAATTCAATATCTGGCTGATCTGTACTCAATATTTCTTAAATAATTAAAAAATTGCTTACTCTTCTCTGTTTTCACTTCAATTACCTTGCTACTGTGCAGAGTATCATTGTTATTCCAGAAAAGCTCCCTTCTTGCATTGACTCACATAAATACATTCTAATTATACTATTTTGTTTAGTTTGTGGTAATTATCTTGTTTGCTCTGCATATTACTTTCCTGTTCTTTTCACACATGCCACTAGAAGCTCTAACTTTGCATTTTTCTTTTTGATTTTCAAGATTTGTTTGACCTAAAAATACTCAGTTATAGGCAATTATTGGTAAGAGTGATGTTAACCGCTTCATATGATATGACATCCTGCAAGACAATTGCAATGGTACACAAAATAAATTATGAACACATTTCATATTCTGTATCAACATATTTATGGCTCTAGTACCCAAATTCTACCTTACTTATATGTTACCCCAATTTACATACATTTTTCACAAAAGTTGCATTCTAACTACTTTCAAGATTAGCAATTTAATTTATAATTTCAAAAAATGTTTTGTGCAGCCTGCATGAGATTATTCTGGTTAATAAATTGCTCTTCATTCTCCTGCATTATTATAATGCTGTACATTGGTTCTTCTGGCACTTTGCTGAACAATTATAATGAATTTTTTTCACTATATTCACTAATATAGATTGTATTGACTTATATCTTGTCTTACATTTGTTGCTTAATTTATTATTGCCTTGTGTTACAAAGTAGATTGAAACATGTTGTATACTTTTACTCCTTTCTTTCTTTATCCTAATCTTTTGTTGCAATTTCAAACTGTATGTAATTGAATTGATCTCTATACATATTTGAGACAGTCTTTATTTTTTCCAATCTGACTTGGCACAACATTGTGTGCTTTGATATGCTGATAACAGAAATACAAGTTTTTTCAAACTTTGGACATCTCTGTAGATCTGCAAAGTTTTTTGCAGGCTCTGGATAAAACCCGAGTTTTTCAAGTATAGCAGTTTTTTTGATACTGAAATTCATTATTATAATATTTTTAAGAAAAAAGAAGAAAAGATTAGTTTAAACAATACGCTGTGATTGTATTCACAGCGCAAGGGAACAAAAACAAAGAAAATAGAAAGGTAAGACAAAGAATTTATTATAAGGACTGTTACTAATCACACGCTATGAAAGCGTGCTGCTAGGACTAACGTACTTCTGCTGGGAAAAGTAGAAAAGTAGAGAAGTGATTTCAAGGAAGCAAAACGCACAAGAGTTTAAAGAATTCCAAAGAGCCTCTTTGAAATTGCAAAGAAGTATACGGAAAACCAAAAGAAATTCCAATATCAGTCAGTGATATAAAAATACTGCAATTGCAAATAGATTGGAAATATTGGTAAAGAAACTTCATGGAATGAACTGTTGGGTTTATAGGACAGATCCTGCAGAATCACGGACAGACAGATTGAAAATGGAAATGAAGTATAATGTAATTCAAGAAAGATATGGACGGATACAATGGGTCACGGGTCACAATCTGTAGTGGGGAGTTAGAGCAGTAGCACATAGAAATCCTGACAAAAATGGAATGAGATTGTAAGGCTGCTTCAGTTGACCATTCGAATGGCAAATCTTATCAAACCTTGGTTTGGAAAGGAATGAAGACATCATGATGGTTTTATGGAGTACCACATTGTAGCATAATTCTGCAAAATTTTTGTAAGTTCAATTTGTCTTGCTGTATTGGAATATGTGCATAGAGAAGTAAGCTAAATTTTAAAATAAGTTAAAGATTTTCTTTTCAATGTAATTTTCTCTTTGATTGATGGAAGATTTATAATCAGGTCTTTTTTGTATTAAAAACTAAATTTGCAGCAGTATTTGATGCAAGGTTAGTAATTCTACCAGCTTCTGAACATTTGCTCTAGCCCTTGTGTAAATGTCACATTACTAAATGCAGTTTTTGAAATCTCCTTAGTAGGTTGGCTTCCAGAATATGAAACTTGCCAACTCAGCTGGTTTTCTCATTTTTGGTAGTCCAGCAAGCTACAAGTCATCAATATCAAAGTACTCTTTGATCGTGCATCTTGGACATTACTATCTGGTCATAGAAAGTAAGCAAATCTATTTGTCGGAAATCCTTGTTTAACTAAAAAATTCTTTCACAATATCATTGTGCACTTGTACAAATTTGATTTTGTCTAAAAGGTTCAACGCTTCTCTGCTGGAAAGAGCTGCTTGCAAAATTTATTTTTTGATAGCAGTACCTGGTTCTGTGCTTGAACTGCATCATTGAAACTTCATCACTGATAGCTGGCAAAATAGCTCAAAGTGCATACTTCCTCCCCTTTGAAGGTCTATACTGAAAAGGTAAAGTCCACAAGAGACAGCAAATATCAAGCAATAATAGTTCAATATAAAAGAAGATATGGAGTATTGCAAGTTACTGTAATCTGTATAAACAGTAACTGACTTGGAACTGACCAAAAAAGTGACCTCCATTGATATTAGAAAAGGAACCATTGGTAACACCTTGTGAACATCATAGTTGATTTTAAGACATGATAGATTAAATGAATAATATGCTGAGAAAAAATAATGGAAGTTGTAATGCTAGAATCACAACAGCAAAACAAGCAATTCATACAAGAGTGAATCAAGTAATAGAAAAAAAGAAAGAAAAACCAATAATATTATAATTGGAAAATATAAAAAGTAATGATTATACTTGACTACTATTGTACCAGAGAGCACAATGCCACAGTGACAGCATCACTTGCTGGCGATGGAAAAATAATAAAGTTATGAGCAAAATGAAAGTAGAGCCAAAAAGTTCTATAATTGCATCAATACACTTACATTGGAATAAACCTTTCAAATTAAGTTAATTTAGTAAATATTATCAATGAAAATATGAAAGCTGATTCAGAACTTTCTATAAGAAAGAGGAAATTTTAAAATCTTAGAAGTGCATCTGCATGAAGCTTTGAGAGTGAACTCTGCACATAAAGCTTTGAGAGTGAACTAGAGGTAGCACAATAGTTGAAAATGTAAAATTTTAGTTTGAATGAGAAACTGATAACTGATAATGGATATCACCTTGAACAAGTGAAATTTAATAGCTAAACTTTTTCAACATAGTATTTGAAATGCAAGTCAAAACACCAGGGAAAGCAGACAAGAATTAGTGCAGATACATTGCATTTAGTAATCTGTGTTGATAGAAGTGAGAACATTCTATCAAGACAACAAAAATGCATGCAGGTTAATTATTCAGAGAGTGTGACCCTTCAAATCTTGAAATTCTACAAAAATTCTTGAATTATATAATTGTACAAATCTTCTTAGATCTTATAATTGTACAAATCTTCTTAAATTGAGTTGCAGCTACAAACGCAATTGGTACTTCAGAAAGTTAAAAACTAACAAAAAATAAGCAACAGAATATAGCTTACTGTTACATTTTTTATGACAAATTCTGCCAACTTGTCAGGACTTAATTTGTTCTGCCGTGTTGTCCATTTATGTATTACCACATTTGTTTGCATACAATTCTTTCAGGGAGTTGTGGTTATATGATTTATTTTGACTTGCATGCATGTGAAATAAGTTGTAGGATGCTGACAAAACTCGTTCTTGTCAATGCAGGCAATAAGATGAATCATATAGCAGTACACGCGTAATATTCTGTGCTTTTGTATGTCGTGGTTTCTTGGATTATACGTGCATACAATTCATTGGTCTTGACACAACTTCAAAGTTTGTGGTCATACTAGACTATGAATGGATGGGAGGTAACGGCATGCATTAAAATAGGTAAGAAAACAATGGCTGGCAATAGTTCATGAGAGTCTATGGACTCTTTAAAGTATTCAAGTTTTTATTTTGCTTACAGACAATACAGAGGCAAGCCAACTTTGAGTACTGAATACTAAATTGCTGATCAAAGTTGGTAAATCTGAAAAATGAATATAAAATCTTAATATTTGCCAGTCTAGGCTATTGCTCAAATCTGGCAGCTCTCTGGAGATCCATGCTGATATCTCTGTCTAAAATGATAAGAAAAAGAGAAGTAAAGATTAAAATATACAATGCACTGTGGTGGTGATCACAGTACAAGGCAACGCAAAAATAAAGAAAAGATTAGGCAGAAAAACAAAAGTGTATTATTGACTATAGACACTATTTATCATACACTATGGGAGCGTACTGCTTAGGAAAGCATACTTCTTCTGGAAGAAGTAGAGAAAAAGTACATAGTAAACTGGAAAACACTATAACAGAGTTTGGGAATATGCAACTGCGTAAATGCAATTACACAACCTCTGGATTTTCTGTAAGAACCAGAAGAACCATGGAAATGAATTGTTGAGTTTGATCTATAGTGTTGTAAAGAAAAATGCAGACGGATACAGATTGCAGGAACAGGTCACGGGTCGCGGGTCATATCTGGAATGGTAATTGGAGCAGTAACCAATAGAAATATTAACATAGGAAATAGAGCAAATAAAATTGAAGGTAGTGAAGAATACACGTTTTTTGCTTGGTGCATAATGAATTACACAGTAAGTACTCCAAACTTTTTGAAAAGATTTCATTATGGCTGTTTACATTTGTATAATATATCAAAGTACCTTCATAGTGCACAACAATGCAAAAGATGTCAAGAAATTTGTGTAGCATATTGTTCGTCAGGTGCTGAAATATTGCAGGTGAGTTTGTCAAACTAAAAGGATTGCATAATTCAAAACTGCTATACCTGCAATAAAAAATTATTTTCCATACCTTGCCCTTTTTTATGCAAGCAGTGTTAAAACTCCTCTAAGATAGATTTTGGTGAAGAACTTATGTGCCTTCTCAAAATATGAAACATCTTGTAGATTAGGAGCAGCGGATAATGATTTTTGATAGTAATTGCATACAATTCACAATAATCAATGGCTAGTCTTTGATATTCACTTTTTTTGATAAAAAGTGTTGATTTCTACAAAGCATTTTTTTCCGAATTACGGCTCAAACATTTGATATTTGGAAGCAGCAGTTATAATAATTCCATTATCTTACCTTTTTTAAGAGATTATAGTTGCACTTCCAATTATAGAAATTTATGTACATGTGAGTATCATATCAATTATTGCTGCTGTTTCCAAAAATCATTAAAATCCAATGTTTTTTCTTTCCGTTCCATTCTGACCATTTTGCTCTGCTACTTCTTCATGCTACCAGTCACATTGTTTGCAGAAAAGAGGTGGCTATGGAACAGCCCTAAATACCATGAAGGATGTCATTGGCATTCTTCATCTGGTAAGCTCTGGCTATCTGCTTACTGTGCTGATGAATTGCTGTGCTTTTTTGAGGCCCTTGAAGGTAGGACATGTCAATCAAATTCAATTTGAATTGAGCCAGAGCTACTGCTGCTTTTATACTATGCAAATAAACTGACATTAAATCATTTTTTACATTTGTCAAACAGTGGGCACATTAGTCATATGCAGACATAATCGATGCTGACTGACCAGTGCTTTCATGACTTCAACATTGGAATAACATTACCATCAATGACCACTTGCCATTAACAAGCCATATTAGAAATCAGCTGTATTTTCCTCAATGCTAATTCCTGGTGTTCACAGTATTTGCTTCACTTGTTCCCTACATTTGGCAATATTTTATTCTATTTAAATGACCAAATAATCAAATCTGACAAAATAATAAAAAAATGATGCATTTTCCTTCACAACGGACAATAACGTTTTTCCTCGGATGAATGCTTTCCGTAGGTTTCATCGTTTACCAACCTTTAAGTTCTACTAAGAATGCCTGTTCGCTTAGTAGTTCAATGTTCGTCTCAACTAGTTTTATTTATTCGTGCAAAATCCTCTCATGTTTCGTGTTTCTTCGTTCTTCAATTCAACAACTTTCTTTCACTGTTTACCAAATTAAAATTGGTTGCACCGACTATATCAAGAAAATTAGGCTAATAGCCCCTTTCGACCGTTCACCATTCTTGAATGGCAGAATTTGCATTAATTCCCATAGACAAAATTCTGATTCTACAATAATAGCTGATTGGCTTAAAAAATTTTATCGATCTTGGAGGAAATGACTTCATCATTTCTTTGATCTTTTGATTTCAACGCAACGTACTAAGGCAGTGAAACCGTATGAGTAATTTTGTAAGAGATTATTATATGTTCACAACTCTCATACAGAGTTCATTCGGCAAGTTTTGAAAAATTTCAGTGAGAGTGGGCCAAGTTACGTTACGTCGTCGATCATCATGATGAAAATGGAAAAATATAACGAAATGGTTTCGATTCATGGCAAAGAACGTAAAGCTGACATAAAATATTTAGAATGCCATCAAGATCTTGAGAAGGAAAGTGACCATGAAAGTGTTTTAAATGAACAGTCAGCCTCGAAGTTAAAACTGCTGGGCATCATTACAGCTGTTCATGTTCTCATTCAGCTATGCATAAGTGTACGATTCGGTTCTCTAGCACTACTTTCGGACAGTATCCATAATCTTTCTGATGTGGCCGCACTTGGCCTAGCCTTGTTTATGCATCGTCTTGAGAACCGGAAAGTTGATGCAAATTTATTTCCATATGGCTACAAACGCGCGCAGGTCATCGGTGGGCTCATAAACTGTATTTCTCTCATGACACTGTGTGCCTACGTATCTTCAAGTGCCATTCCTCGCCTATTTACGCCTGCTGAGGTCGATGCTTCATGGCTCTTCATTGGTGTTGCAGCTAGTGGTATCGTTGTGAATTCGTTTGGTGTATTTTTATTTATGGGCAAGGCAAAAAAGACGGCGAATCTTCCTGTTAGCCCTTCTTTATCTACAGCTTCAATTCGTACTGACGATATCGAACAGGGATCTGCTAGTGAAATTTCGATAGATTCTCCATATTCATCTCCTCAAGCATTAATTCACCAGCCCGCTGACCACAATTTAAAGGACACCGCTTGTCATGGTCATGGTCATGATCATAGTCATGATCATGGTCATTCGAAAAGTCATCATAATCACGAGCACAGTCATTCGACAAGTCAATGTCATGATAATCATGTCTTGTCAAAAGTACACAAAATTGTGTCATTGAGCGATGTTAGCATTGTGGGAAGCTTGGATTTTCAGAATAAAGATTTTCTATCATGCAAGCAAGATATGAAATGTTTGACTGCTAATGGGCATGAAATAGCTAAAGCTTGTTCATCGGGCCATTCATGTTCAGCTCAACCTTGGTATGCACACAGTCACAATCACCATACACATAGTCATACCGGCAACAACATGAATCTCTGGGCGGTGAGATATTTTTTCATGTTTATTATATCGAAATTTTTCTCCAGCTTTTTTATTTCAATATGTGACTTCTACGGTATTTATTTTCTTTAACCATTTATATTTTTGCTGGTGATTTAGGTGCTAGTGCACAGTGCAATTGATACTCTCTCTTCTGCTGTCATTTGCACTGCCACATTAATCATGCGATTTGCAGGAACTCCAGGGGTAGTGGTATGTGCTCAGTTTAAATAAATATCTTAGCTTGCAGAAAAATACAAAATTTTTTTCCGGCTCCTATGAAATGTTGAAAATATATTCCATTGAATTAAAATATATTTATAGATATAAATATTGCTTGGGACATGTCAGCCTGAGTCCTGCTGTATTTGCCCTAAAAGCATATTTGCTAAAAAGTACAAAATTTATAAGTAAAAGAAATAATTTCAACTGGCATGCGGAAGTTTATTTTAAAGTGGTATTCTTTTGGATATATGTTAATCTAGTACTGTGTACATCGCCCTAATAGGATCCACTTTAAACCTCTATATGGATATGCGCCGAAACTTGATTTGCCAATAATAAATGCCAGATAAAAATCATTTCAATCATTCGACGAATCTAATTAGAGAGGAATAAAATGTGGAGGATTAGTATTTATCTAGAGTACAACATCCCACTATTGCTATAATAACTGCAATGAAATAAGCTAGATGCAAATTTTTTTGCCTTTAACCAAATAAAAAAATATACTTTATTATTAAATAACGGAATTTATAGGGTTTGCATTGAACTATAGATAATTTTTTAAAGTAGACATTTATTAGTGTCCAATTTTTTTTTGTTTTTCTGATGCATATCGAAGCTATTCTTTTACGAATTACACTTTGAATTTATTGTGCGATTTTTCCATAGTATTTTCTTTGAAATTCAACTGCGAGAATGATTGTTGTATAATATTCAGAGTAGGGCTAAAAATTAATAAAATGGTAATTGTTTTGTATCTCTCAGGACTGGACAGATTTTTTAGATCCAATTGTGAGTATTCTTCTTTCAGTTCTCACTGCAGTATCTATATGGCCAATAATTCAAGAAAGTGTGCACATTCTGATGGATGGGTCTCCTAATGGAATCAATGCAAAGTTAATCCGGGATGATATTTTGTGTTTAAAAGGAGTAAAAGCCATTAAGTTTTTGGCAATTACACAGCTCAACAGGTGACTGTTATTCTAATAAGTATTTTTTGTACAGTGATGTTGAAATTTTGCGAATAACGTCATTTAACTTGTTGACTAACGCGATCATTTACTTGTTTTCTAGATATTTCATGCATTCATACATGTATGTCAGTAAGTGCCATCGAAACTTTTCAGCAAAATAGACGTAAAATTGTACCTGAATAGTAAAATGTTTACAAATTTGTTGCCTAATTGTACCGCCAATTCAATTTAACGTAATTTTTTTGAATCTATTCGATATCTGATTAGAAGTAAGGTCTGAACTAATAATTATAGGGAAATGAAATTTTTTTTGCTCCAAACAATTGATGTCACAACAAAATTCAACCATAAATATGAATTAATCTGGTAATTATCAGTAATCTTGAAGCGAAAAATATAGCTTTCCTCCTTCTGCCAAGTTTCATCAAGTCCAATCTCATTTTCAGTGCAAAACGCTAAACTGAAATTCCAATATTGTGGAATGCTATAGAAATAGGGAAACAGCTTAAATCCCATGTATTTTATATAGTTTGACGAAAATTGATTTTTCAAGAGTTTTAGATTCTCAATTGTGTTTTTTATTTATGTTTATGAGGCTTGGTTAGCATATTTTGTTAACAAGAAAGAATGAAAAAATTACCTCAACAATCTTTTCTAATCGACTTTTTATTTTTAACAGCCAGGATTGTTATATTGCTTCTCTGCACCTCGTTGTTGACAGCAAAGGGGGCTCCTCAGAAATATTAAAGGAAGCAAGGTCAATTCTAGCTCTGTACAATATTAATCGTTATGCAACTATTGAATTAGAGGTACATCGTTGTTCAGATCACCACCATTGTCCTTGATAGTGACTTTTAAGCTATGAATATTTATTTCTAATGGCATGCATGAGATTTATGCACACATCCAGACAGCTCAAAATCCAGTGCACAATCCATTTTTGATCTATAATTTGGTAAAATAAATAATAAGGGTTTGGATCGATAGAATACATCAAATTGTTTTTCTCTGTTTTTTCGGCTCTTTTTCACAAAGAAATGTCTAATGATTGTATATGGTTGTATTAGCATTGCTTCTTTAACTGCATTCAAATTAAGTTTTGTTCAAAATTCGATTTAGAAAATTATTCTGGGAGAAAACTAAAAAATTAGTATAGTTATTTTAGGACAGGAGAAGAGTAAATTACTACATATCTATAAATAGTTTTAAAAAAATACTTGTGCATGACAAAGCTATTTTGAAAAACACTTTTTGGTGTCATGGATGAATATTTTAACTTTTTCAACCCCAAAAAGATGGATACAACAATCAACATTGAAATAAGATTATATTTAAATTTGATTGGCCAGATCTTAAAGTGGTGCGTAAAATCATAATTTTATATAATTATTGAGGCAAACAATTAAATTTATTTAAGCGTATGACAAAAATGCTGCTTGACATTCATTGGTACATCCGTTTCTTGGATGCATTTTTAAATTGCTGGCTTTACTTTGTAGGAAATACTTCCTGATATTTATAGCTACGCTGATCATCGGATTTGTATATATGATTATAACTTCTATTTTTTATATTTCGAAATTTTTGGGCAATATTCAATTATATAATTTAATCAAATTTAGATTTTTGGGCATTTTTATTTCTTTCTAAACTGTCTGTTTCACTCATGCTTCTTGCCTTCGAAACTTTCTATTTTGAAAGCAGTTGGATTTGTAACATGTCGTGTTTCTAATTCAATCAAATTATCTTCACTGATAAAGGTACATGGGCTAATTATTTCATGAAAGTATGCAAGGGTCGTTCACAAGAAAGTTTGCTTGTTGGATCATGTAAAAGAGACAGCAATACAACCAATAAACAAGACTGTGCTGGTTACCAACAATGCTCCTTGTCATTCTAAAATTCAGGAACACATCAAGCCAACTCACCATTTGCTGGAATAAAAATTTTATGCAATGTCGCTTATTTCCATCCTTTATCACCAACTAGATATTATTTATAATGTTTTAATGCAAAATTCAAGAATTACTAGCGGCAAGAGTTCAGAAGGTACTTGAGGGGGTTCCAAGATTCTCTCAGATAGAGCACCAATATCAGATTTTAGAAGGCAGAGTAGATTTAGCAATCACGGAAACAACTATGTCTAACTGTTGTGTTGGGCTTTTCAATCATGTCATCTCTTATTATCCTTCATTTTTGAATCAGCAAGACCTATTGTATTGAAATAGGCTTTTGTGAACCTGATATTAGATGCTAGACTGACTTATATTGGCAAATAAAATTGAATAGAAGTTATTTTTTTACTTTTTTAGATGGGTGCATACATTTAAAATGAAAATGTGATGCATTCTGTAAGCTTCAATACTTTTTTCATGTTCATGAACTTTAAAGTTTAAGTTTGTTTACTATCATATCAAAAACACAATTTTAAGTAAAAATTTGTAGTTTCCCTTACTCTAAAGTTGGTTGCTATTTTGTGAAAACGGATTGCAACAAACTCAATATTGATTGTAATGTCTGTCAACGTTTAGTGTCAATTTATGATGATCAGTCACTTCTTGGTAAAATTCGAATGAAGAATTTGACTAATTGATTGTCACTTGGTTATGGATGATTGTAAAGTGACTGTGAATTGGTCAAAATAAATGAATAAGGTATAGAACTGCCATATTTTCACGTCGTTCGGGTCTCCTTGCAGCATTGGTTGTTTGTGTGGTGTATAATGATAATTGCAGTGCAGTGCTTTTCAGATTACATTACATTACCAGAAGCCTAATCTAGAAGAATCTTCCAATGTAAATGATAAAAAAGCAATTTCATGCCGCCACATCATTTGCACCCTCACAAACTGTAGACTCTATTTTCCATCGAATTTGGTCAATATTAACTGTTGATCCCCTCTTTTCTTTAATAATATGGAGGCCATATCAATTTTAGGAGTGGGTAAATGCTTCATGCATTTATTTCTTCTAGTATAGTAGTGAGTAAACTTGTGCAAATAGACTTGCAGTTTTTAATAATATTATTTCATTGTTTCTTTCGTTTTGGGCCACCTTGGCCCAGCGTAGTTTACCTAATGATAATTGTACGCTGGTTGGCTGATTGTTCACTTGCATTGTTGGCCATTCCATTCACATTATAAACATTTCTATCACTCACTCCGAGGAGGACATCTTTCGACAGCGTCACATGCAGCATCCCAACATGTCCATTCTACACCAAATTTGAACAAGAAACTATTAACTCATGTGTACACTTAGAAAAAAACATTAATGCCATATTTTTATCGTGTTAAAAATTTTCTACAAAAAGAAAAAATTGCATCCGAGTAAAATTCTTAGAGGGCCAAGGAAGTACCACTCCATAAGGGCTACAAGGGTATATCTACACCGAAGAAACCTGCATACCCAAATCTATACCCCGTATGCATGGCTCAAATTAGGAAAAAAACCTATGACAGTGCCGCAAGTGTCCATCTAATATAATAATAGCTAAGCTCTAGTGAAAAAAGAAGATTTTGGTATACCTTTCGGGCAATGGCCGCTATAGCTATATCAAAAGTACATCTATTCCAAGTTTATGATTTCATATCAACAATCGACTAAGTCGAGTTGAAGAAATAAGAATTATTCTTTCTAAAAGCACATTAAACACTTAGTTTGATTCCTCGTGAAATAAAACAACAGAGGAATCTCTATAAATACTCTAAAAACTAGTCGTTAAGATTTGGGAAGTTTCATCCAGGGCATTCCAATTCGTAAGAAATGAAGGCCAAAATTTGAATACAACGAAACTATTGAGCCACCCAATTAATTAAATTTGAAATTCTTTACATCCAAAGTTTATACATACGCTGAGAAAACTCAAATAATAAGCATACCTTATCAACAACTCGTTCAAAGAATAGGCCCCATTCTAGGCAAAACCGTTCTACAGCTGGCAAAAGTCGAGCCTGCGATGATAAATATTTAGTCAAAGATCAGATTTCGGTATTCATAAAATGCTATATTTGAACCATATGAAGTGAAAATTGTAAAACTCGATCTGTGGTTGAACTGTTTGCTGAACTGCCACTTCTATCTCAGCATATCACTGCCATATTAGCCATTGATGGATTGACGACTCAAACAGCTCCAATGTTGACTAGCCATTAGTTATCAACAGATCGATTGCTGATACAGTGAACCACCGAATCTAGCGGGACCACTAAAGAAACAAGATATATCTGAAGCACGTTACATGCAAATATCCGAAGCTGAATTTGACACAATATGCCAGTTCATTTAGTCGTTACAACTGAAATTTACTGTTTTCAAAAATATTCTTTGCTTGTTTCACTGTTCTAGTATTCCTGTCTTTCATTCCTGCTTACACTGAGTGCTAAATAATGATTACATCATTTCTTTTCAAATTTCCTTACAATGATATAAATACTTTCAGCATCGTGTACTTTCAAATGAACATTGAATCCATTTATCCATCTTAATTTTCAAAGTCCATTTAATGCTCTGGTAGAGTTTTAAAGAAATATTTTTTGGCTAAAAATATAGAGCTCTTATAGAGTGATAACCTTATAATTGCTTCCGCGACTGTGGTGACCTGTACCCGTAATTAAACAGACAGTTCTCAGACCTGCTTGGCATAAACCCGGCAGTTCTTCCTCGAGCAAAGCCGTGGCCTCTGCTACATGAAGCCCATGCAAATCCAGCGCCTACGTACATGCGCATTATATAAAGATATGCTTTCTCTGATTTTTGTTTTTCATATTGATTTATACCGTTACAAATTAAAAATTTCCTCACAATAAATGTCGTCAGCATTTTGGAAAAGAAGAAATACTATATTTAAGAAAATGATATAATCGTGCCTGAAAAAGAATTGTTCAGTATAAATATATCATCGATTGTTTTGAGTTACGATGAAAAATATCATATCTTTCGAAATTGGACATCGTACGAAATTATGACGCTCAAAAATCAATGTTTTAACTTTAAAGAAGCCATAGAAAAATCGACATATTCCTTTTACCAATAAAAGCAGATTGACACCAAGTTCAACTACACTTTGTGGTAGAAATAAAAGTCTATATCTTTAAATCTTAATGTTTTAGGCAAATTCTTTACATTTGTGGTTTCAAGTAATAAGAAAACCTGATGTGAAAGTTTAAATCATCTTGATAGACAGAAATTTCAACTGGATAATGAAATTGCAATTATCAGTCCATATATCGCTTCATTATTTGCAAAAAGAAGCAGCAGTAGTAAATCCAAGTTGACTTTGAGCCAGGACAAACAGGATGAGAGAGCATAGCTTTATAGATGAATCTATAAAATATGCCCCTGAAATAATTGTAGACATGTTAAAAATCAACTTGAACTTTGACTTTTGAGCAAAAATGAACAACTCATTATGAGCTCAAAAGTCACGTTTTTCAACTTTTCCAAAAGTATCGCATTTATTGTTCTTAAAATCCAGATATAAACGTTAGAGTCAGACACGCTTTAAAAACATACCCCTCTTTCTAGAACTTGCTGCCTTGGGTTTCGAGCTTCATATATATATCTGGCGGCAAGTCTATGTCTATCTTTCATCTGACGATTAATCTCACGGCCTTTTGCCGCTAGGTTTTTTGCCTCCTACAGGTATTAAAGAACCGTAAAAATTACAAAAATAGAAAATCTGCTATACTTCATAATCGATAAATTGATCAAATCGGTTACATCAAAAATTACCAGTTATTCGAACAAGTACCAGCACCGGAGCAGCAAAGCTATCAAATAATAGAACATATCTTTTAGTCGACCATCAGATATATGAAATATCAACGGTACACGAAGCACCAGCCATATTTTTAAGTCTTTAAAGAAAGAATTTTGATACTAGTTGCACAATTAAGACTGAGACGTAGAGTCTAAATAAGGAAATCAGTTGAAATATGCAATGCCGAACGTTCTCTCAGAATTTATTTGTCAATGTGGGTTGTAAAATAAGTATCAACCAGATATTGTACTGCTACAAGAAACTTCGGATATGATGAATCTGCCGAAACCACTGAACCAATTTGTTACATGCTAAAAACTGACACTGAATTTGGCCCAATACGACTTTTTTATTTGTTCGTTGTAAGTGAAAATCATTAAAAGTGAATTCCTTTTATCCGAAGTTAACTATGATATTTATGCAATGAATTGCCTTAGCATCCCCCCTTCTATAAGCCTGCGTTGCGCCCATAAAATAGCTATTTCTGTTTCGCGCTAGCTCGGCTGCCTCACCTCGCGCTTGGCGGTACTGTCCTGAAACAGTCTACATCACAATGAAAATGTAATTTACACCAAATTATATCGAATTTCTGTACAGCGAGTTTGTACACCAACTCAAAAAACAACATTAAGAACAGAAATTTGACATTCATGGTACAGTGAGACCTCTTTAGTCAGACATTTCATCTTCAAATATATAAATGTCCAATTTAAGGAGGTATTCCGATGTTTAAGCAACAAAAGCAACTTAAAAACTTTATAGGTAAAAACAACTACTCACAAAATAGTAATTTTTGAATTTTATAAATTAGAATCCACAATTCAAATCTCTTGCATTTCATTCGATTCCTACCACAAAGATGCTGAAATTTTTGATAGACGAAACAAAATTTTGTACTTTCCTGTCGATTTATCAAGGTTTTTTCGTTTATAGAAAATTATTAGTGGACAGAAATTTGTGTGCAGTGTCTAATGTGAACATGGCATCTGTCTATGAAGGTAAACAAAAAGTGAAATTATTTATTGCCATTGTAGCTGTCTAGCCTAATAAGGTATTCGAAAATACGAGGTGTCCGATTTAAGAGGTTTCACTGCATATCTATAACAACTATTTAAAAAGATCAAGGATTAGAAACAGCTATATAGTTAAGAAAAAGGGTAAGAATTACAAACAGTTACATAGTTAAGAAAAAGGTCAAGAATTACAAACAGCTACAGAGTTAAGAAAAAGATCAAGGTTTAGAAACAGTTACAGAGTTGAGAAAATGAACAATAGTAGTTGCTGAAAGAGAAGCTATTCTGCGCAAATTATAATAGACATGATAAGCACTAATATCCTAGAACAAAATAAATCAGCCAACACGATTCTTATAGCTGCAGCCCTATTCTTGTTCAAACATGATATCAATTCAACACGTTATGTAAAACTGCATACAAATATAGATATTGACAGTACAATCCGTAAATGTATTGCAACAAACTCTTTCGTTTCATCCAAATAATTAACCAAAGATGAGCCATGAAAAAATAAGACAATATTTTGAACCTTGACTTCATGAACAAGCCAATACAAATTAATTATAAGAATTGCTCCGTATTAAATAACTCGTCAAATTCGACAAATGAAACGATGCAAGTATACATATATATGTGCAAACTTCAAATAAAATGGATCTATCAGGATCACCACTGAATCAGTTCGTTACATTGAAAATTCACTGTATCCGAAAATTTGAAGCGGAACTTGACATCATATGACTTTTTTGTCATAGGTGAAAAATTTTCAAAAATAAATTTGTTGTATACAGAGTGTTCTGCAATATAATTATGTATATTATCATATACATGCCTCGCCAGTCTGAACCCAGCTGTTTGCCTCTAAAAAGCTACTACTGTTCCGCACTTTTCCTCCCACTGTACGCCTATAGTCTCCAGGTAGTTCTCGCCTATAGAATACGTAATCGATCATTGAAATTCAGAGTAAAACGGATCAAGTCAACACCTTCATTTTTCTATAAATGTATCAAAGTTCTTAGGTTAGTTTCAGTGAAAGACTTGTTAAACAACTAACTCAGAGTTCATAATTCAATTTTTCCGCGTGCTAATGCCAGTTGCCAAATTCTTCGTCAGCTTTACTCTCAAGCACATACAAATAGATTATATTTTGAATAAATCTTTGAATCATTGGAAAAAATATCAAAATTAAAAAATTTTCGTGATAAAAAAGTAAAATGTGCGGCAAAATGGCTCTAAAAATACTTGCAAAATGGTCAGAAATTTGAGTGAGTAAATTATAGAAAGCCCGTAAACTCTGAATATAATGGATCTGTCGAGACTACCAAACGCATTTTTACGCCCAAAATTCGCTGTATGAAATGACATGACTTTTTGAATATTCGCTATAAGTGGAAATTTGTTATATCCAAAGTTTATTTACCTTGTAGGTGCCTGAGGCTGCGGGCTGGTCCCTACTACAGATGCAAAACTTTTCCCTGTTGGGCTCAATGTTCCTATTACATAAAAAATGTTTTTTTTTACTTTTACCGATTTCCAAACATATAGTAGGCTAATTACGAAGGACATGAAATGCATTGTTTTATTGAAGTAATAAATGAAAACCAGAATATTTGTACTCAATTAAACTTAATGAAAACAATTTACTAAGAAGAGCATTTAAAAAACAGAATATTTAATAACCAATGAGCAAATTCAATATTTCAATCAGTACAATTCTAAACCTTTTCGAAAAACAAATCAGTGGAAACATTTTTCGAGGACATAAAGGCAATATTACAAAATTTGGATGCAATTGCCACATTGAATTTAACTATAATACGAACTGTTTTAACTGACCTGAAGACCCGCATAAAAAAGTAGGGCTCTTGGGCAAACTCATGCTAAGCGCAGGAAACTCTTCTGCCAAAACACCGTGAAACGCGCCTTTTTTTGAAATAGCCATATCATTTACAAACAATTCACCTTCGATGTTGGCATGATGAAGCGGATCATTGACATCCAACACCGGATCGAGATCGTGGACAAATAGACAGTGTGCACCATTTCGGCACATTCCCTAAATAAATTCAAACTGCGATAATCTTCGAACAAGAAGAATCTTTCAGGACCACTACTCAATGAGTTCATTATAAGAAGAATTTGTGATATCCAAGATTCATATCTAATCATGGCCAAACAACACTGTTTAGATTATTTGCTATGAATGAAAATTCATTAAAACCGAAATTTTTATATCCGAAGATTATTTATCCAACAAATATAAGGTGATGTCGTCGATAATGTTCTAGTTTACCTTAGATAATCCTATTTTGTTGCCCTAGATGAATAGGCAAAAGTGCCTCAGATGAGCTCATAATATTAGGATAATTTCCTAAAATAGAATGTCTGTACGTGCATTTACCTGAAGCCAATAACGACATACTGTGGTGGCGAAGTCATGAGAAAACATGCAATCCCGTCTCAAGCACTCTCCACTTATAAAGTGACGACATGGTTGCTGAAAACAAAAAAATAATTTTCTTTTGCTAAAATATTGAGCGTAAGGAAGAATTAAAACGCCTACAAAACAGATAAACCAATCTAAAGCTAATCAAAAGAATTCAAAATACTGACAAATCTTACTATATTTGCTAAATGAAAAATTTTTTAACGTAGCATGATAACTAATTGTAGAAGCTTTGAGTTTTTAAATTTGGTCACCTTGTGGTTTCTTTCTGCAGCATTGGCGAAAGCGCTATGTATCATTTCTCCTGCATGCTCCATATCGAAATCAGCCTAAAAATACAAATATTTAAAAGTTTTTCAGTGTGCATGGGCATAGATTGCAGCAAAAATATAGATTTATTGGAATCGTCCCGCTAGAATAGATTTGAAAAATCTGTGGAGTATTTGATATATCATAAATCGATAGTTTACTGAAAGATGTACTCTATTATTCGATACGTTTACCACTTCACTGAATCTGCTTTCTCGTATTATTGGTACCTCTAATCCGATATATTTGATAAACTGGCAATTTTTAACATAACTGATGGTATCAGTTTACGGAATATCAACTAATACATATCATTTTCCCATAAATGAAATTGCACGTATCAGAGGAAAAATTGAAGGCATATTTTTCCAGCACTTCTACTTCCAATATTTAAAATTTCTATCAAATAGGTAAAATCCAGAATGAAATTTACATTAACAAAAGTACGAATCTCCACTAAAAAACTTAGAAACCAAAAGAAAATACAGAATTTGCTGCAATATCAAGATTTAATCAATTCTTAGATTCAGCCGAATTTACAATAGAAATTATACATATATATGTATACCTGACTAATTGTACAACAACGAGATGATATTTAGACCCCTCAAAAATCTTTTTCATACATATATATATATATATATAATCCAATGAACTGGCAATGATAGTAAAAATTAATGCATTTACTAGTCCAGTTAATAAAAAACTGTCCCTTAAAGGTACTATGCCGAATATAAGTATAAAATGAAATCGCTTCAACGCAGATTAAGAAAATGAACAATGCATCGCAAAGTCCGAGAATCGAATCTCACTGAAGTCACACCTTCCTTAGAGCCATTAGCAAGCATTCTTCACCACACTCGGGAAAGTTTGCACCAAGGTAATTCACCATTTCGGTTTCCAAATCCTAAATTCAATTAGAAAATTTTCAATAAGAAAGAGGTAAGAATGGACAAAAAAACTAAAAAATTCTTTCACATTTTTCAAAATTTGTATCATGCTTCCTGCAATAATATAACACTGTGAGCACATAGAAGTTAAAGAAGGTAGACTCTTAATTTTTAGCAAATTGAATAGAAAAAGTGAAGCGTACAATTCACAGGGTGCATATGATGTGGTCACATGAAATTGCTTCATTTCAATATAACTAATGGTGGTAGAGGCTCCTAACATTAGAAAATGCTGTGGCAACTGCCAGTACGATGAAAATGAACACAAATGAGTAAAGCGCATTGAGAGAGAAGCTGCTATGAAGCCTGAACGAAGTGGAGGCCAACGCTCATATTTGTTATCGCAAGAATACAAAAAGCAGTGTAATGCACTGTGACAAGCCACACTAGGACAAATTCTACTGCACTATCAAAGTATGTATAGGGATATGTAAAGTATACGTGCGACGCATTTACCTGGTCATTGTAGTTATCATCTGTAGTTTCAAATTCATCAATTTCAAACAAGCCATTTTTTGCATTGGAATTCTGAGAGTAATACTCAGCGAGATTTGAATCTGCAGTACCATATTCGCAATAATCCTGAAATAAGATATAGCACATCTTTAATTTTGAATTTACATGAACAAAAAATAGATTACTGCTAGTCAATTTCAATGGTGAAATTACATATTTTGAATAGAACAAACTTATATATATTAAACAACAACAATATACGTGTACCTCAATAGAAAAGCCTGGTTCATTCTCGTCAAAATCTGTATTTTTCATATGCTTTTCTGGAGTCGAAAATGAAATGCCACTATGTTTAGGATAGCTGCCTATCCTGCTAGCACTACTCTCGCCACGCAAATATCTAGGCTATAATAAAAAAAGTAAGAATTAAATTTATTTGTCAGGCAGAGGAGTGAAACCAATAAATCACCTTGCCACAAAATCACAATAAAATTTAAATCGACCATATTGAACGATAAAGCTAGAAAAGTAAACTTGGGATTTAATATATTTAATTTTAACATATTTTCATTTATAAAAAAAATAAACTAAAAAGTCGTCTCGTGCCAAGTTCAGCTTTAGATTTTCAAATTGTTCACTGTATCAATAAACCTTGGATATATAAAGCTGTACCCTTAAAATAGACTAGTAGATAAGACTTTAGATGAGAAATTCCTATTTTGACCTCTGCAGAATACCTCTTCACTGCCCACTGATCCAGGCGTAAATTCTTTTGCAGTGGCAGATAACCCAAGTACATCAAAGGATAGCTTGGAACCAAATATATCGACCACCTTATCTCCGACGGAATCATCATTACGCCATGGGTCAAAGGGGGTCAGTACTTGTCGGACAGCAGAACTAGGGGCAAGTATAGGGGTTAGTGTGCCTCCGGTACTGCTATCTTTCCTTATGTTAATGTCATCATCATCATCGTAGTCGTCAATAAATGCAGCTGGTCAAGAGAATATGTAGCAATTTGTATGCATATATACATGAATTGAATACGTTCACAGTTTTGAAGTAAATTTTTAGAAATCCAAAACTTAAAATATTCTATTTCCGTAAAGCCTCTTAAGTCGGACATCTTAGTGGGCTGGACTGCTGACAAGATGACTTTTCTAAAGTGTTTTCTTCATATGCCTGGGCACCTCTTAAGTTGGACATTTGGGCACTTGATGGTGAAGTGTCCGACTTGAGAAGTTTCAATTCTATGCAATTCTTTCGATTTAAATGAACGAGGATTAAGTATATTACTCGAGGAGTACACGATGTTAAAAACTCCTGTTCAGAACATCAGTTAAATTGAATTGAATAGTGAGATACAAGTTCAATCAGGAATGAACGTATATATGTATCCACCTGGTGAGCAGCCTTGTGAGAGTGAAAGAATATCATCGCCTTCATCATCATATCCATACCAGCGCTGACCAAGCTCATTGACTAAGACTTCAACGTCCTAAACCATGACAAGCTATGGGTAAGTTTGATCTACGAAATTAACTTGGCCACAATCAAAATTTTATTGTAATTTTAAAATTGGGGTTTTTCTAATACGTACACGTAATTTGATGATTGTTCTATAAAGAGAAATCTAATCGACTAGTCTTTAATTATTGATTTATAAAATGAAAAGCATTCGTTGTTACTATGTATCTTTAGTCGCATCATTTATATTTGATGCAGACGAGTTGTAACATAAAGTAAGGAAAATAAAAAATAATATTGGACAGCAGTTTTCTTCCGCAAAACTAACGAAAGGCGAAATTAAAATGCTACAGTACAAAACTGTGATTTATTCTACTTCGAGAAACAATAATATATTATCAAAAGCTAATATTGTTCTTAGATAATCACTAAGAATTAGAAAATAATTAAATATATCATAATCGAACATTTGCTATTTCAAAAACAAAATCAAAACTCTTTTCTATATCAAAGAAATATATCTTGCTAATCAAAAAATCATAAAATTTTGACCCGTTTTTCCCATAGAACGTAATCATATTCCGTTAAACTTTGCGCCAGAATGGTAGAATAAAAGGGGCAAACACTGACCTTTGCAGGGACAGTTCCTACGCCATCTGCGACGGTTTTAAGGTAATAACCGGCATCACCACCTTTTTCTAACATCGACACTAAATAGGTCGAATACAGAGAGTCGAGACCCATGCCCGCAAGCTGTAAATTGAGCCATGTGATGAACGCTTCGCGCTGCAGCCCAGTCGGCATTATAAACAGCTTCTATACTTCCTAACCAAGAGATTAATGTTTAAATTTATGTAGTCATTGCATTTCTATAGCGTTAGTTGAAATCGCAATAATGTTACAATACATTTCCTCATTGTTCGTAGTTGATCTGCGCTCCGGCAGTTCAATGGGGGAACGTTTTTTTGTTTATTCCGAAATTTCCGAAATGTCCGACTTTCCGACAAGATTTCGACATTCCGTAAATTATAAAAGAATCTAAAAAAAATAATGCGGTTATTTTTTAGCACTAACTGTAATAATAAAACAATCTTCACAAAGATCACACATATACGATACCTGCTCCGATCATACTAGGTTGCACCTCTTTGGTGATTACATGGAAGACTAAATGGAATTTAACATGCAATCCACCAAATACTGTATACTAATTAAGTAAAGCGACTTAATATTGTAGGAGGCATGTTCGTCCTCACTAAAATCCTGCACTAAATTTCAGACATTTCTAAACATCTTTTATAAAATATTTTCATCGCAATTCACATGGATAGCATGATACGATTTATTATTTAATTTTTACTATAAATGTTTAAATGTGACAAGGACACTTTTCAAGGATCAGGATAAAATTTAAATATATTGGGCACAAAGCAATATCAACGCAAAAAGTACGGTAGATACCTGCTGTAAAAAATTCAAACCTGTGGGTAGCTTTACACCTGAGTATCTGGAGTGTGCTGGTTTGAGCTAGCTCTACAAAGATTTGAAATCTACAAAGTAATATTTTTGGTAAGTAGATTTTTCGAAGTGGAAAATATATGTTTCTGTGCGTTTATTCTTTATTCTGGTTTTAACCTGCAACTAGCCAATAACGTCTATCACAATAATATATCACTTCAGTTTCTAGAAGCCATAAGTCATTATGTCACTCAGCATCAAACTGAGAGCAGTTTTAAGTCCTGTCTACAATATTAGGTATTCTCCTAACTTTATTGCGCTTTCTGAAATATTTGCTTTTAGAGATTGTTTCTTTTGGAAAAACTCAGTGCAGGCTGATTTCATGTATTACAGTGAAAAAGAAAGACTTCAAAATAAACAGAACCTGATACGTTTACAAAAATGCAAAGAGCAGAAGTCTAACTGTAAAAGTCACGCCGTTTAAACAATCTACTGAATACTTTTAAACAAATTCCTTTGTTAAAAGCATTTCTATCTTTAAAAGATTTGTCTCGTCAAATTGTTACTATACTTTTACAGATACCAAGTTTATTTTTCAATATAGTAAAATTGCTATGAGCTATAGTATATCTGATAATTTATTTATAGAAACATAAAAGTTTCAATGAGCTTAATGTGGTTGTATACTGATATGTATGAACACAACACATTGAATTTAGCACTATAAAGAATAATTACAAAATAGAGAACAGAACAATATTTTTTTGCCTATTTCCTGTCTTATCTAAATTTTTCATTTAAATATAATAGGTGCTGATACGTGTTTTCCAATGTTATTAGTTAATATTGGACATTCGGTCCCAATTCTTTCTTTAAAAGAAACGTAATTAACAAATTTCAAATATAGAAGACATAAATAAGTTACAAATCTAAAACTTTGCTATTTACTGCTAATTATTCTACTTTTACCATAGCTGATAATAAAACTGCTCCCATTTTGTGGAATTCTGTACAAAAACAAGTCAATAATTGAAGAAATAATCAAAAAGCTTATGCTGCATATTTCAAAATCAATACATGGAATTTCATAATATTTGTTACGAGACGGATCAAATCAAGATAAATAAAGGCATTTTTCAGATAAAAAATATGCTAAAAAGATCAACAAGCAAATTTTATTTGCAGAAAAGTGATAAGTTACAGTTGGCAATCTACATCGCCTTCCTAAAAAACCAAAGATTCTATACTAGAAAAGTTAAAAAGACGCAGCGAAAGATTCTTGAAAACACTGGATTTCTTGCCAAAAGTCTTCAACAAATAGGAATCTTCTTTTCGAGGTCTTAAGAGGCAAACGGGGCAATTTCCTGTTGAACACGTATAAAGGAAATTATTAGGTAACATACCAAGACCAATAATACAAAAAATTAGCTTACAATGGTTAAATTACACATCTATTTCATACATTTATAAACTTTGGATACAGCGAACCTGTTGGGCCGTCGAATTGATGCTTTTCTGTATCTGAAAATATGAATCTGAACTTTGCAAATACAACTCTTTTGTACATTCACTATAAGTAAAATTTCTTAAAAGCAAATTTAAATTATCCGAAGTTGACTGAGTCCTGATTCTTGACAGGAAACATCATTACCAAGTTTCAAAAGTGTATCCTGAACTGCAATTTTCTCTTACATCAAAACGGAACTTATAACAATACCGCTATAATTCTCAGGAGTCATGTCTGCTTATCATTCCAAATGTGCAAATACTTCGATGCACGCAAGTTTACTTTGATACAAAATTTAACGCTTACCATTGAGTGATATCGCGGCTTGTCTGCAATTTTTTTCGGCAAAGCTTGTTCCACATCCGGAACTTTTTCCATGTGCTTGTACGACCACGATGACAAAAACCTCCAAGTTAGCATGCAGAAAAAAAATCCTAGCGACTGAATTAGCAGACCAAGCATTACAAACTCAATAGCATTGTTCGTTTTTGTGCAATACGTCTAAATAGAAATAAACAAATATGTAGATGAGTACGAATATATATTCGTTCTATTCAAAATTAACAGAGCAAATCATACTTTCAATAGAAAAATAGGATATCAATTGTGAAAAATAGTTTGTTACTTTTTAAAATCTTTCTGTATGAATACAGGCATAGGCTGATTAATAATATATATAAATACCCCAAATAATATCAAGTACAAAAGTTTCATCTAGTTTTGTTAACAAAAAAATGCAGTGTACATGAAAAAGTAGGTGCTTAAGTCAATATGAAACATTCGATTCCTTGGCAATCGTATTCATATAATATATATACCTACAAATAATGAAGATTCAAAATGATAAAGTAACAATAAAAATCGAAAAAAAATCGTCAAAAAACCTACATATAGGTGTAAATTTTTTAAATAAATATAATGCATACAATTCAAGTACAAAAGTCTCACCTCGTAAGTTGCGGCAGTATACAGAGAATTTATAGTTTCACATTTCAATATATCACCAGCACTAACCAAGCTTGAATATGCCACATAACCAGTATCAGTTATCAGTTTAACTTGCTCTTCCACCACATCGTTACAGCCAAAATTAATCTAGAATACACGGTATGAATATACTACCAATGAAATGATTTCTATTGAATTCTATAGTATGCAAAAATTGCGATACTATTTCATATATTTGGGTCAACAAACAGCAAAGGGAAAATAAAAAATGTAGACCTAAATATATATATATATATTCATATATTCACTATAATTCAATTTGAAAAAGATTTAGAAACTTGTTTTGCAAATGCATTTTCAAATAATCGCTAGTATACTGAATTGTACACTATACTAGTATACATTATTATATAGAATTATAATATAACTGGGCATGAGATAGTAATTTTTAACAAATATGAGCACTAATTATAAGAAATCTAGGTACATACAATACTATGCTGTCGGTAATCGATAAATCCGATGGTCTGCTAAATGATATATTCTATAATTTGATAGGTTTATACTCCATCAACCTCCTTTTGCTGGTTTATGTTGATGTCTCGTATTCAATATGCTCAATAAACTGATAGCATTTGGTGTAACCGATGGTATCTGCTTATGGAACATCAACTGTATACAAAACTCGACAAGTATACATATGTACATAAATATATTTATATAAATGCATACGCACAGAAAATTTTTTCACTTACAATAGTAGCAAGACTGAAAAGCTTATCTGTGAGAGCCATAGCATTACCCAAAAATATTTGGCTTTTTCCAACCGCATTGTACATGACATTTTCTCCTTGGCAAGTCTACAAAAACAAAAAAGCTTTAGAAGTAGGACAGTATTTCCAAACCATAACAGACGCTCACCAAGTAAAACTCGACTACTGAATTACCACCAAGTTCTTCAAGCACATACGCATCTGGATTCTACACAGTGCAAAAGCAAGAAACACGAAGCAAAACATGAATATTATTTATCGTAGGTGCGAGTAAAATTGAATATGAATAAAAGTGATATCAATATTTGAACGGAATATTTTACACTAATCAAGTTCAAATTCGAAATTTTTAACAGTTCACAATCCATCTGATTTTGATGTCAATGCAGTTGCACTTTTAACAAATTTGATATTTTCACGAGATGCATGAAGGATTGCATATTTTTTCAATATCTACATCGTTTTATACGCGCAAACCTGACAGAAATCGCCGCTGATCATTGCAAGAAGAAGCATCAAGAGAAGACCTGCCCATCCGAGTACAAAGAGCTTGAAAGTTAAAGACACCACCAATGTCCTAAACGAGCGTATTATAAACCTCCTACACCAATGTGAACCGTCCTTATGCTTACTTGGAGCACGCTCTATAAGTACATAATCAGAATTTCATCTCATTAGAAAAAAACGCAGAAGCCTAGCCATTTACGATATCTGATTTTTTGATGAAAATGCTATATAATAACTTCCAAATTTAGAAGGAAAAATTTAAAATATGATACATAAAATGATGTATCTTCAAACAGCATTCGAATGGCATATATATATCTGAAACTGCACAAATGAAAAATATATTAAAAAACGAAATCATGAATGTGATCATTTTCGACTTAAATTGATCACTTTCGGTTCACATGATTCATTTTCAAAAGTGAAAACATTGCCACATAAACAACATATTATAGAGAAAACGAGCCACTTGTAACAGCTAAAATTTTGTATATATCCTCCAAATTTTTCAGAAATGAGAAAACTGAAATTTTTGCATAAAATACGCAATTGCAACAATTCCTCCATCAGCGCACATTCAATGAATGCACTTTTCAAATGATTTCCAAAATGCCATGAAATTTGAGTTAACTTCAGTAAAGTCAATTTAAATGGTTGACATGCAAACTGATAAATGCCGCTTCGATTAATGCGATGTCCTGCAGCGCACATAAGTAACAATAATCGATGGATTGCTGTTTACAATATAGTCAAATTTTAATTCTAATAAAACGACATACTTTTTTAATATATATATATAAAGTAAAATTTTAATTACAAAACTAATGTATCGAATAAAAGAACGTTTTAATAATAAAATACCGTTTTTCCAAACAATTATGGCTAAAATAGCAAGCCCAAGAAGACATAGACTACTAAGAACACCAAATACAATAGTGCCTGCAGTTTGAGCATCTAGGCTGTTGGATACTTTTTCAGCGACTTCTGCTGTCTGTTCAGCAATAGATAGATTAATGAAGAGTACAATTATATCCTGCATACTGTAGTATCAAGGGTTGATATATTCAAAATATAATAAATATGTATATAGAGAGAGAACCTTGAGATATTATAAATTTGAAAAAACTCTGTATAGATGTGAGACCTGGTACGTCTAGTATGATCATTTGGAAAAATCATATGTATGAACACGTAAAAGTTCAAATATGAACATAAATCTACACAGAAAGGCATGCCCTTACTTGTTGTATGGCATCGATAATGTCACTTTCAAAAGTTACATTTATGAACTGGTCAATGTATTGCTCCAAGTAGTCAGTGATAAAGCTATAATTAAAGGAGAAACTAAAAGGCAGCCAGGTGCTTATCAAGCATTGTTGAACGGCAGACACCGCTGAGGAATATAGACCAATTATATCGCTTGCATTATCAGCGGCTGTAACAGTTTAACACATGGTATAAATTTATCTTCTCATTGAGTTCGAATGTATAAACTAGGTAAAAAAATTAAATTACTAATATATGTGCTCATTTTTGTGCATATTATATATTACAATATGTACTTATAAAAATGATAGAAATCTATCAAACCATATGTAGAGTAAACACTTTAAAAAATTAGTGCATTGAACAACATTAAAATGCAGTACGTACTTGCAGTAGCCACTTCTATATCTTGATCACTTTTTAGAATAAGTATAAATAATTTAAGAGCAAAGAAGCTTTTTTCGGAAAATAATAAGAATTGTATATTTTTTAAAGATTGAAAAGTAATGAATACAGAAAAACTGATGAAAATAAATTGAGAAGTAAAGCTACCTTATTGGATCAAATTTTCCACTGAAACTGAAATTGTAAGCCCACATAACATTTGAATTTTAGACGATTTTAACCACACTCTCTAAGCTTAAATGAATATGCAAGCACACTAAAACACTTGAGCACAGTTAAGAAATCGCTAGCCACGCCTAGTTATATTTCCTGATATTGATGCAGACTAGTATAATATACAATCCAGTATACTAGCAATAACTTGAATATGTTTTAACAGAATAGGTAACTTCTAGAACAACACTATGTTGACGTATAATTGTGTACTTTAGTCTATTATACCAAGTATTCTTTTTCTATCTTCTCTCTCTGCATTGCTGCATTTAATCATCTAGTCTAGAATAAAGTCTTTCGTAAAATTTTTTTAATCATCCAGTTTCTAAGAAAATAAATTAAGCTATCTACATATATAAATGCATCTATATGTGTGCATTATTTGACCTGATTGAGCTAAATTTTGAACTTCGGCTAAAGTGACTGCAATTGTATTATCTTGGTTGCTAATTCGATCCATCTGACATAAAAATATACATATATATATATATATAAACGATACAAAAATTCAGGCATGTGACAAAAATAAGGACAAAAAGATTCATTTTCATGTGAGGATGCTATAGCTTACATGTAACGACGATACAGTTAATACTGAAAAACAAAGAAAATGATATCACGACAAAACAAATATTGTTATAGAATAATAATTTATTGATCTAGAATAATTCTGAGTTATACTAATGTTCAGCCTAGTATAAAAAATAATTGTTGCTATTCTAAAATATAGCTGACTACTTAGCTTTGCCTTCAGATTCAAACCTAAGCAGCATATCACAAAATATTCATTACAAAATTTAGAAGAAGAAACAGACATTAAAAATAATTCTAGTTTAAAGAGCCAGCATAGTTTCTTCTGTATTTTTCAGGGAATAAATAGATGCCACAGTAAACTTTGAATACAATGAATTTTTTTTGACAAGATTTTATTTGTAGAAGATTTTTACTTATGACAAATAAACATGTGAGGTCATATGTCCATGTTCAGCTTCAGATATTCGGATATAATAAATTGATTCGGTTATCCCCTGAAATATTCATTATATCCGAAGTTTATTGCACGTACAAAATCATACAAACCTCCTGAATGAACATGCTAGCTCCATAAAGCGCTATAGTTAATCCAGCAGCAGTGATCAGCCACGTAATCAAGAAAAATCTATATGCTTTATCATGACGATGCTGCCTCTTTTCAATCGATTTTACACAGCAACAAGCGACTAAGGAAATACAATATTTAATGCATATTTTAGTCATTTAATTGTCAATCAATATAAAAGTGAAACACGAAAGTCATACAAATTCTACTCAAGTTCTATTTAAATTTTTCAAGTATCGATTTTAACTACAAGTACACATTTCTGAAAAAATTACTTGTTTCTACTAAAAAAAGAGATAACTTCTGCAATTTAAGAATAAGTGACTTTAATTGCTGTTACTCTAGAGCAGTTTCAAGGTGAAGAAGAGTATTGTATTGTATATCTTCAAAGCAACTCTATTTTGCTCTTTCTGCATTCTCATTTTCTTATTTGTATCCTCTCTATATTTAGCATTTATTTTATGGGTTACTTGTCAAAATCAGCTTATTTAAGTGTTAGAGATATGCGATTGGTTGATCAAGAAGAAATCGCTCAGCAAACAATGCCAAAAAGTCCATTAAATACAGCTTGTATAAATTTTAATTTTCCTTGGCAGTATTTAGTTGTTATTTTATACAGAAAAAACATAAAACATTCATGAAAATTTAGTTTATTAAACATTCTTCATAAAATTAAAAAGTTTGTCCCAAAACTTCTCCGTATTCTTCTATGATCCCATAACTTCATTAAGCCGAATTTATGCAACATAAGGTGAAATTGGTACGCTAATTTTCAAAGTAAAGCACTTGCTAAATCATGCAATGTACATCAGAATCATAGGACCGTTGAAGTTAAGAGTGAACTACTAGAAAAGTTTATGTATTATCAATTTGAACACATAGCATACCACTAAAACTGTACATTTTCATGTTTGTAGTTAATATTACTTCCATGTCAACCAAATTTTCCTCATTTGTACCTATGCCATTTCTCTCTGTAAGTTGTATGAGACTAAAATATTTAGATTGAGCAGGTAAAAAGAAAACATACATTTGGGACTTTTCAACTCAAAATCAATTTATTTTTGTTGAAAATTTAATGCTCAGAAAAATTTCGGAAAATTTACAAAAAAATTCAAGACAATTGGTAGCCAATTTTCAACTTTCACTGAAAAAGATTACCTCGCCTGCCGAAGCGCGAGAAATATAGCACAGCACCCACAATCAGTAGAAAAAGTCCAATGATGCATAGGACTCCTAAAGCAATCCCAACACCCTTACTCCAGTCGCTGCCCCAAAAATCAAAGTCATTGTCTCGAAAGTGAGCAAACAGATTGTGATTTCGCTTAGCACTATCAGATGGAGTGTATTTTTCTGGAATGTAGGATTCATCTTCAAGAGGGGTGATATCATTCCACCTTTATAGAGTTTATATGGTAGTATACATATTTTTAATAAGTTCGATGTTGCAAGCAATTGTATAATCTATATATAAAAATCATAACAGACTATATAATTTTATTTGGAATAAATTTTTTTAGCCAAATTTCGATATTTGTTTAAAAAAGTCGAAATGGATATAAATGTTAATAAAACAATATAATAATCAATCTTTCATTTATGATTATTATAATCGTGAGCAGTTATTTTCAATACCTTCAAATCAATGAATTGTTAATGTAAAGTGTTTTTTCAAATTAAAAGTGGAATGTGCATATCGGGAATTGAATATTAACTGAATCAACAGTGGTAGACAAATTCCAATTCTTGTAGAGTAATAATTTTACTTCACCATTCCATGTAACACATGCAATACATGTTGCTGATATCAAAAATTCAAAATCGTAGCAGTACCAAATTAGAGTGCTTGGTGTAATTTTTTAAATGTAAGCCGGGTTGTTTCAGGTAAGTGTTCTGTGGTGCCGTGCTATCAGCGTGAACGGAAGACAAATGAGGCATAGCTGCGCCATAACATTTATCAAAAATTTTAAGAAATAGAGAATTTAAGAGAAAACACTTTTATATCCTCAACAGCGTGACGATGCGACTTTTTCCATGACGGCCCATCTCGTGGCTTATGTCAAGTACTATTTTTCTGTGCAGAGCTTCTAGGGGAACAGCTTAAAGCGCTGAGAGTGAAAAAATTTCAGAAAAAGAATGGACTCACCACTCATCAGGAATATTGGAGCTACTGCTGCTTTCACTCATTATCGAAAGTCAGAATGAATTCTGTCCTGCGCCGAGTCAAATTTTACTGATTACGTCTAATACCACGTTCAACTTAATGCTGTACGAGCTGCAAGCGAAGACAATTGTAATGAAAATTAATGATAATGAGACATATGAAAGCAGGCCTGCATCACGCTTCATATGTGCAGAGGTTTGGTTCATTGAGGCTGGTAGTACTAAATACTTCTATCTCCAGAAATTCATGAGTAATTTAAAGATTTAACGGATTTTAGATCAAGAGAAATTTATTTTGGGGTTATTTATCGCCGAAGTAAAAATGAAAAGCCAAATTCCTTAAGCGCGATCCACTCAGTGATGGTAATAGATTTCGTCGCTACGCACAAAATAATAGTTTTGTCGGGTAAGAAGCCGAAATTGAATCATCATCCCGAAAGATTTAAATAATACGGGTGTCTATCAGTAGACCGCATTGAACGTGAAATATTGTTCCGAAACGAATCACATTAACTTATTTGCCCTCTCACGTGCATGTTGAACTAAAAAGTGTAAACGTGCTGAAGAAAGAGAGTAATGTTGCTGATTAATATTATATTATAGTAGTAAAAAACTACTAAAAAAATCATCTTGGAAACTTCTAATGTGTTTTCTGGTAGAAAGTGAATCAGTTCAAAATTCAATATTTTCCTTAAGCATATACATCAAGATGACAAATGCTTATATACGGAGAACGTTTTCTAGCAAAAATAAGCATCCAAAGCATCAGATCAACCATTTTGCATTGCAACAAGAGTTAACCAATTTACATGCCTTAGTTCTGTAGAACTATTTTTCAATGAATTGATATTTATCATTGAGTTGAAGGGAGCAGTGAAAAAATTTGAGTGATATATTGAACATACTCTGCCAAATCAACTAATGCAAGTAAATGACATAGGTACATAAGCATCCATAAATTTACCTCTTTTGAGAATCATACAAAAGTAAGTAGAACTTTTCTATATAGCAGCTTCAAGGAAATACTAATTAAATAACAGTTACAGCAATAATTGATCTTAAGGACTTGATTAATAATTTTAAAATTCGATATACCACCTTTCTAGCACTGCAATTTTCAATCAAAACGTATTTTGCATTAACAAATTTCACCACTGCTGACAGTCAATTACATTGCCAGCATCACAAATTATAAATGAGTTGTTCCTCTTTAAAAATTACATAACATCTTTTTACGTTTTGTTAAGCAGTGTCAAGTCTGGGAAATGCGATGCATTATTGATAATTGTTTAGGAACTTTCTAGTAACTACAATACCAACTATATAAATTGAATAGTTGTCAGGAATTAACCTCTTACAGAGTTAATTCTCTTTTATAGCTGCAATACACAATTCAACTAGATTCGTTCATGA